>OY992876.1:32834497-33116997 GCA_963921405.1 Cepaea hortensis | reverse complement strand
CCAATTAACACTCCCCACGACGCCTAACGGCATAAGTCGAAGAAACAACAACAACAACAACTATGTCGGTTCTTGACTCAACTCAACCCAGACAGATTTATCATGTAGCAGGTCCTTTACAGAACACCTCTCTCATGACAACCCGCCGAAAAGCCTCTCGATCCTTTTTATGTTTGAGCTTAATTCAATCTAGTGTATAGATTCTGTTTAGCCAGATTGTTTCTACTTTTGGGTATATGGTGCTTGATCCATATTTTGACAGAGCAATCGGCTCACGGCGGTTGATGTGGTCAGTATCACGGCGACTGACTTTACTTCCCAAGACATTTTTGGTACTCATTTAACGTTGGGTCAACCTGGGAGTCCAGGTCGAGTTTAAACATTCAAATCCATAATTGTATCGATTAATCGGCACTCGGTATGTGATGTGGTTATTGTCACGCCGGTCGACTTCACTTCCTAAAGAATATTTTGTACCTATCTTAAGCTGGGTCGAGCTTCCAACAATTAAACGTTAGTTGCATATCCTTTACATGACGTCGCAATCAACCCCGGCATTTTTGGCTGTTTGTGATCTCTTGACAAGTTTACGTTCAGTAGTTTGCGATTGATCAATGAACGACCCGCACTCATGCCTTTGTAAGGAAACCAACGAAAGTTGATCTGCTTTCAATTCGCCCGCAACTGTGTTTCGAATGCGGTATGCGGGATTACGTTTTGCATTAGGAACCTATTCGCCAAAGTAATTAATTCAGGAGATGTGTTGTTTGGTCCAGGTGAATCTTGAACTGCATCGGTGATCTTGGAATGTAGTATGCTCGGTTATAGTCCTGACGCTATATTTAAGTTTTAAAATTGGTTCAACTACATTACTACAGTAAAGCTGTAAAGGTGCAACAAGTGAATCAACAGAAATTAGAAGTAGAACCGGTAAACCTTACTAGAACACACCCACAAATGACCAAATGGATGTTGCAGCTAAAACCTTTGTCATTACACAAACAACAAATATACACTGATGCACCCACATGACAAAACCTATATAAAAATCATTATCCAGTGCCTTGCCGGCTAGCGTGGCCGATCATGCCTTTCCACAAATTATAATCTCCGACGTTATGGATCACTTCATGTGTTCACGTGTTTACTGATTGTCCAGAATTTGCCGCGGTATATTAAAGCTGGTTCTATGTAACATGCAAGAACTCTTTTTCTAACTTTCTAGGGCAGTGACATATTGCAAAAAACGTTCTTTATTTGAACACACACACACACACACGCACACACACGCTCGCGCACACACACACACACACACACACACACACACACACACACATATATATATATATATATATATATATATATATATATATATATATATATAAGATATATATGCCGTGAGTTTTAAGATGGCTGGTAAGGCCTATTTTGGCTCTAAATGTTCTTTGACAATGTGGGCAAAGAAAGCTTGACGTTCCCGGAGGAGGATCTCCTGCAGTGGTTTTTTCTGGCCAGCCTTTTCTTCACAGCTCTGGCAGCCCTGGTTGTTTTACAAGTGATTGCACCCTTGCGTAATGGTGTACGCCACGAATTTCGGTCTTTGGCAGCAGTCTCCCAGGTGTCAAGATTAATTCCAAAAGCTATTAGTGAGATCTTCAGAGTGTCTTTAAAATGTCTTCTGACCGCCTTGGGAGCATTTACCACAACGCAGCTCGCCTAAAAAATTCAGTTAGGGAGCCTGTGATCTGGCATGTGAGTCAAGTGACCAGACCAGCGAATCTAATTCTTCATTAGTAGATTCTGGATACTGTTCATGGACGCTCTTTCTAGGTCTTCAGTTTCTAGGATTTTGTCTTGCCATTTAATCTTCAATAGCTTCCTACGGCAGATTGTGTGGAAGTGGTTTAATTTCCTAGCATGTGGCTGGTAAACAGTCCAGGTTTCACAAACTAATAGCAGTGTGGATAATGCGACTGCTTTGCAGACTTTCAGCTTTGTTTGCAGGCTTATTGCATTTCTGTCCCATACATTCTTGTACAGTCTGCCAAAGGCCGCGCTGGCCTTGGAGATTCTTGCATTCACTTCGTCATCATTTGTGGCAGCTTGTGACACAGTGCTGCCAAGATAAGTGAATTTGTCAACAACACTTAGTCTATGACCATTCACTTTGATATTCGGTACAGTATGATTAACACCAGGGGCTGGCTGGTACATAACTACAATCTTCTCTCAGTTGATATTGAGCGCAGAATTGGCACAGGCATATGAGAAAGCTGAAACTTTGTGTTGCATGTCTGTCTCTGAGTTGGCATATAGAGCGCAATCATCAGCATAAGGAACTCTCTGGCGGTGTCGCTGGCAGGTTTGGTTTTGGCTTTCAGCCTTCTGAGATTGAACAACTTCCCATCCATGCTGTAGTTGATGTCTATTCCAATGTCGTTGTTTTCGAAGGCATTCGTCAGCATAGCTGAAAACATGATTATGAACAGTGTTGGTGCCAGGACACATCCTTGCTTCACTTCATTGGTGGCATGAAACACACACAATCTGTGTCTTATTTTTACTAATTGTTAAACCAAATTCAGAAAAAGCATTGGAAAATGCAGACAGCAGACGTTGTAATTCTTCCTCAGAGTGGGTCGTAATTTCAGTATCATCTTCAAAAAAGCAACTCTTATATCAGTACCCTCCTAATTTTGGTCTTTGCCTTCAATCTCTGAGCATTGTAGAGGACGCCATCTGAGCGTGAGTGAATGTATCCTGATCCTGATCCATCCTGATCACGAAAGGCATATTTCAATAGAAGTGAAAAGTATATTCCAAAGAGGGTGGGAACTAGTACACAGCCTTGCTTGACTCCACTCTTGATTTCAAACTTTTCAGAAGTTGCACCATCAAACTTGATTATACCCTTCATGCCTGTGTGAAATGATTCTACAAGGACAGAAGAGTTGGTGGGCAGCTGATCTTCTTTAATGCCTTGAACAGACCCTCAAGAATGACTAAATCAAATGCTTTTGTTAGGTCGATGAAGGCAATAAACAGTGGTTGATTCTGTTCACGGCATTTTCTTGTATTCCTTACAATGAGAATATCATATCAATGGTTGACCGCTTCTGCGCGGAACAATTCTGGGAAATATTTTCCCAACGATACACAGAAGTGATATACTCATATAGTTGTTAAACTCACTTCGATCCCCCTTGTTCTTGTACAGTGTTATGATGCTTGCATCTTTGAAATCCTGTGGGACTTGTCCGTCTCGCCAGCATTGCTCTATTAGCTCTATTAGCTGGTAAGAAACCCTGACATGATGTGGACTCGACATGTATGTTCAACGCGTCTCGTGTGTAGGTGAAAGAGAACAAAGTGGAAGACTCCGTGGCGAAGTCGTCAAGCCGTCTGTCTCGGGCTCCGAATGTTGTGGGTTCGATTTCGGGTCCGCGTCTTTCGGTTCACGAGTGAATTTTTTCGGAGACTCCTAAAAGGTCGTCACTGGAGCTACGGAGTTCGTGTTTTGTGCGACGCTATCCGCGCTGGGATAAAAACCAGGTGCAATGAAGTCGACCATGTCGACTTTTAAGCGACTTTAAGAGAACAAAGTATCAAAGATAGTATGTGGGAGAAGGGGGAATTTAAATAATGTTGTGTTACATTACTGAAATTCCCCTCTTCCCCCGCATAATTTCTTTGATACTTTGTTCTCTTAAAAGTCGCTTAAAAGTCGACAACTAACCCCATTTAGACCATGAAAAAATGGAGGAAAAACTGGGGAGAGTGAGGTGTCCAAGTGGACATGTCGGTCAACAGTGACACAAATCAATGAAATGGGTAAAATATAGGGGGAGACGTGAACAATTGAAAATAATGCGGAACAAACTATGTTATAGTGGACAGTAAGAGTACATCCGCAAATAGATTGTTTCTTGTATTTAAGTTCATGTGGTTAAACGTTTTGTGATGTGGATCATTGTTCACGGGATTAGACTAGGGTTATCCGGTTCTCTCGACTTTGATCGCAAGGCAAAAATGTCTTGTTTCCATTTTACAACCAGGCGTTATAATCACTCCTTATTTTATCCATGTTTCTTTGTTGCTATATCGATCAGTTTCTTTGAATATCTTCTTCCCGTACTTAATTTACTGCAATCTCGTTCCTCTGTGTATTGACTCCCTACCTTGTTTTACACTGTTCACCCTTTCACTGCCACATGTTCCTCTTTACTCAAGCATGCTGTTGTTTTCTTTCTTCTCTTGTCATTTGCGATTCTAATTCAACGGACGTATTTAGCTGTTTTACCCTATGGTGTATTTCTTGTATAAATGAAAAAGAAACCGTTACTTATTGTCTTCACTTAGGTCTCCATAACGCTAGTGTTATTGTCTTGACTTAGATCTTCATAACGCTAGTGTTATTGTCATTAATTAGGTCTCCATTACGCTGATGTTATTGTCTTTACTTAGGTCTCCATAAACGCTAGTGTTATTGTTTTTACTTAGGTCTGCAGAACGCTAGTGTTATTGTTTTACTTATTCCTCCATAAAGCTAGTGTTATTGTCTGTACTAAGGTCTCCATGACGCTAGTGTTATTGTCTGGTACTTAGGTCTCCATAAAGCTAGTTTTATTGTCTTTGCTTAGGTCTCCATAACGCTAGTGTTATTATTTGTATTAAGGTCTCCATGACGTTAGATTTATTGTCTTTACTAAGGTCTCCATAATGCTAGTGTTATTGTCTTTATTTAAGTCTCCATAACGCTAAAGTTGTCTGCACTAAGGTCCCCATAATGCTAGTGTTATTGTCTTTACTAAGGTCTCCATGACGCTAGTGTTATTTAATTTATTAAAACTAAATGTTTATTGTCGCCTGTGTGTTACTCGGCTGGCCAAGTAGCTAGAATCTCGGGTTCTCTTTCGGGAGATCCGAGTTCGCATCCTCGGTAATTTGATGGATTTTTTTTTGTCGGGGGCAAAAGAACACAATAACCTGCACAATTCTCGACGACTGCACTAAGCCAGCCGGCCGTACTTCATCAGACTGAAGACACACGCACCCCCCCACACACACACACACACACACTCACACACACACACCGTCCTACAACGCAAGGCAGTAGATGACAGACAGTTTGACAGTTATCAGTACCCATAAGGGAAACCAAGATTAGTAACACTGTAATCGACCATGAACAGGTCCAAAGTTAACAAAAACATAATAACCCAGCCAACCAACAGAAAAAAGGCTTTTCTAGAAAAGGCATAAGGTGATGAGGAAAAGCCACAATGAGTCCGGATCTGCAGATTGTCTTCCTTTCACTTATGGAAATCTCCAGAATTGGCACCTGGAATGTTAGAACTATATGTGATTCAGGTGAGACTGCACATGTGGTGGATGAGATGGAACTTCCGACACTGGCATTTTGGGAGTATGTGAAACAAGGTTGACAAGAACAAGCACGGCAGTAAGTTTGGCTGAATGGATAAGAACTTCACTCTAAAACTTCCGGTGTGCTGATGCCGATGTAGCAGGTGTAAACCCTACATCGGTCAGTTGGACTAGAATATTCACTTTTTCCTTGACTCAGGGGCGTACATTACAAGTACCTCAGAAGTCGGAGTGGGTTCGCCTAATGGCGAGGCACGCTGGCAATTGGGAAAGCTAATTCACACCTAAAAAATCAGTCCAGTGCACTAGAAGTATGGAAGCACGCATATGGACTACGTCTGAGTTGAAAGCAAGCTAGACCCAAATAAAATTTAAAAAACACTGATACTTCTTGTCGTCATGAATGGCTGTCAAAATTGTCACTCAGTTACCCCTTTTATCCCTTTTCCCATTAATATTTTCACCTGGCTAAACTATTCCAGATTTTACTTCTCACTATATGAGAAAATGTTGCCAACTTCTTTCTAGTGATTGTGATAACTTGTCACGGCGTCCTAGTCTATTTAAAAACACTCAGATTATTTGTTTTGGCTGCATACGATATTTTCACAATTGTTCTAAAATGCCACATTGAGGAGAAGCATAGATAACAGTACAATCTTCGTGCATCTCCGTCAAATCGTTCCCAAATCTTGTTATTCTATTTATATTACTTTGCCAGTTAATTCGGGAGTTTCCGTAGTGAAGTGGTTAATGTATTTTCAGTTTCAAAGACTGCTACATTACACATTATAAAATCCTTTTACATCTGCAAGTCCTTTAGCAGTTGCTGGTGGCATACCAGACGCTAGACTTATGTTTGCTTCTGTTATTGATTCTGTGAGAAATTAAAAATCCCTTCTCTGATTTCTGGGCTCCTCATAGTTTCACCAAAGTCCGCTTAGCAGACATTATGGAGACAGTCCAATTGTGACGCTCGATACAAACTTCTCATATCATGGGCGCCTTGTTGTACATTCTTCTTCTTCATCTTCTTCTTCTTCTTCTTCTTCTTCTTCTTCTTCTTCTTCTTCTTCTTCTTCTTCTTCTTCTTGTTCTTCTTCTTCTTCTTCTTCTTCTTTTTCTTCTTCTTCTTCTTCTTATTACTATTATTATTATTATTATTATTATTATTGTTATTATTAATCCGCCCTTCATCCTCCATTGAGGGATATGCCCTCAACCGATCTGTTGCTATCTTAGGCAGCTCCATCCCTCCAAGTTCTCCCCAATATTTTTCATCTATGTCTGTAATTCTCTTCTCCGTGGGATTTTAAGGCTCTAGCTGTTTATCGTTCGCCTTGTGGATTCCAAACAAAAGAGTGTCTGGCTATAATGTCCTCAGGTTTTCTCAGTGTGTGTCCTTTCCAAAATCCGCGTCTTTTCTTCACCTCTTGGTTCACTGGGATTTATTTTAATTCTCTCTTCCCATCAGTGATTCTCTCATACCATTGTGTACCCACTATACTGCGCAGTCACCAATTATTGAATATTTGTCCTTTATTTGTAATCGTTATCGTTGTTGTTCATGTTTCTGATCCTTCAACTTAGGGCCCTGATGAAAGGAAAACGGTGTGTCTTTAAAATAGTGATATGTCTAAGTGTGTGTAAAGATCCCGCATCTGTCCTTGCTACAAGACACATGTTTTGACACGCAAGGCGTCTGTCTTCACACGCATTATATCATGCCGTCTTGTGCGGTTTGGTCAACATTTATGGGCGGTCTAGCATCATACACTCAACATGTCACCATGACGTTGACACTAAGTACTTTAATATGTAATATATAAAACAGTTATTTAATGCTATCAGGTATAGACAAGCTATCATTGAAGATGTGTAACGAAACCAAGCTGGTCCCAATCGGGCCAACGCATTGAAGATTTATTGTTAGTCTTATTGCGTATGTAGTCATGTATGTGAAAGTCAGACAGGTCAGATATACACGGACAGACAGATAAATAGGCAGATAAGCACATATTCAAACAAATAGACAGAGAGACAGACAGACAAGTAGACAGATGCAGGCATGCAGACGAACATGCAGGCAGACAAGCAAACAGACAGGCAAGCAGACAGACCGAAAGATAGACAGACAGAAACATAGTTAGACAGACAGAGGATGAGGAAGAGAACCGAAAAGCCCACGAAATGACGTTAACGTTGAGTTAAATTCGTTATGACAAAGCAAACTATAAGTATTAGTGTGCATTTTTCATGAAACGAATCACAAAGCTTTGATAATAAAAGCAGACAGAATGGTAACGAGGTTAAGGAAATAACCTTTCGGCCACATTCTCGTTGTCTCTGACGCGGTGTCGTTTATTCCAACTTAACACACACAGACAGACACACACACACACACACACACACACACACTCACACACACATCTATATATATAAAACACGATGTATGTATTTCCGTCCGTTCTTTATGCGTTCGCGAACGGTCCATCCGATTGAGATGACATTTTCTACACGTTTTCCTTTAATTCCTGTGCAACTTTCTGTCATAGTTTTTTAGTGTTTTTTTTCGGCCACTTACTTACTAAAATTTAATATTTCATTTTTCATTATAATTTCTATATAGCAAGGGGACTTAACTCTAGAAAAGTTATTTCAAGGGGCATAACGTTTAATAACATTTCTATATACTTTATAGTCATATTGTTGAATCGTTTTCAAAGATTTATAAACTCTTTGTCTATAGCTATTTACAGGCATATGAGTTATAATAAATAATTCAAAACAATGTTTTCCCGTAGTGAATTTGAATAACGAAGACACAAACAATAGATTGCACGATTTATTGCCTGGCATATTTCGCTGCATCTCGTCAGGTACATACTGCAGAAATCACACAACTTACGTGAAATTAACTAGATAAATCCCTCAAGTTGAAATATACACAATTTCGCACAGTAATGTCACTTATCTACCACGGTAATTTTAAGCTGACTAACATGTCTTTCTGTTTACACAATTCTGGCTTGCGTTGATAGATCATAATTGCTTCTGCAAATTTTAACAAGCGAGTATTTTGTGTTCTAAACAACCCGCGAAATGCAGTGTCTCTGGACACAACGTGACCACTGGCGACAATGTGTCTGCCGATTGAAGACGCCGGGAGCTTCCGGTGTGTCGGCTCCTCGCGGCTAGCCACTCCTGTGTGTTGTATCTTGTTGACCCATTGGGGTATGTGTTCTGACACCCGTTTGTTAAGCTGTCTCTCCGTTCGACCAATGTAAACGGCCTGGCATCTACATGTGAATTGGTAAATACAATTGTTTGTGGCGTACAGAGGAACAGGTTCTTTGACTGTTGGTGTAGGAATGGGTACGGTTTTACATCTAATGACTGGAGTTGCCGCACAGAATGTTCGACCTACTGCTGTAGTAAGCCGGTCTTGTAGACGTTGCATTACGTCATCTCCTCGAAAGGTTAGCTGGATGAATACCTTGAGTTTAGGGACTGTAGTTACGTCTGCTTTGGGTTTGGGCTGTTGGCAATGGTGCTTTATAAATCCTGTGGAGTACCCATTCAGGTTTAAGACATTCTTCAGAGTTTCAAATTCCTCTGTCAGTGTGTCCTGGGTGCATATCTTTCTAGCACGGTCAAACAAGGTCCGTACTAAGCCCCGTTTGTACTGGACAGGTGTGAAGCTCTGAAAATTTAGGTATTGGCCAGTCCATGTTTCTTTGCGATACACCGATCTTTGAATTGTGCCGTCTGCTCTACGTCTCATTAGAATATCTAGGAACGGTAACGCTTCGTTGTGTTCGTGTTCCATAGATAGAGAGATGTTTTTATGCGTCTTGTTCATTGTGGCCTGAAACGATGTTGCTTGTAGCTCGTCTGTGGTGATAATTAGTATATCGTCCACATAACGCCGGTAAAAGGCCAAGTTGTTGATGTCTGAGGATCTCTGTTCTTCTAAGTGTGCCATGAAGATGTCCGCTAGAATAGGACCAAGAGTACTCCCCATGGCCACTCCGTCAATTTGGCGGTATGACTTAGTTAGAAAATTGAATTGGATGTTGGCGGTACATAGTAGTAGTAGCTTCTCCAGAATAGGTGTTGGTATGCCTAATTTTAGTTGTTTATCTTCAATGCGTTCCCTTATTATTTTCACTGTCTCCTCTAATGGAACGTTAGTGAATAGGGAGGCTATATCCATGGATGCCATGTGTTTGTTATTTATGTACATAGTATCCAATAATTCCACCAGTTGGAATGTATCTCTGAGTATTTTTGGATCGAAGGACTGTCGTACTGGCTTTAACATTTCGGCTAACCATCTCGCCATTCGGTGTTGTGCAGAGTTAACCATGGACAGGATAGGTCTTAGCGGGATGCCGGGCTTGTGAAGTTTGGGTAGACCGTACATCTGAGGAGTGTGCGAGCCACGTGGTGTGAGCGTTTTTTGCAGTGGCCTCACTGATGAGTCCCGCATTCACAAGTGACTGGATCTCTTTCCTCATTATAGCATCCAGGTCCTCCGACTTGTTTACTTTTTGATCTATCCTGAATTTGGATTCATCTGACAATATTACATCCATTTTTCTCTGGTAATCTGACATGTCCATCAGTACTGTACCGCTCCCTTTGTCAGGTTTCAGTATGACGAGGGTTTTGTTAGCCTTTAACGCTTTTAAGGCAGTAAGGTGTTCGTTGGTCAATAAATAATGATATAATCTTTAACGCATTTTTAAAGTTTTCATAAAAATAATGCATAATGCATAACATTGTAACTCATCTTTTTATGCTTGAAGTTATCTACAGTCATGTCAATCAATCAATCAATCATGTGCTATGCCGGAAAGCGTGGGCGGTCTTGACTCGCCATTTCACTCGATCACCAGTGTCGTGGATCAGCTCAGTGTTCCTGTCTCGGCCATGCCATGTGGCCAAGCCATCCAGGTATTTTCCTCTCGGTCTTCCTCTTGGTCTGTTCCCCTCGATCTTGCCAGTTGTCACTAAGTTCTCCAATCCATTTCTTCTCATAACATATCCAAAAAATTTTGACTGTCTACGTCTAATTTCTCTAATCAGTTTACGATGTTCATTTGTCTCCTGTAGTACTTGGTCATTGGTTTTTCTGTCTGTCCATGGTATTCTTTTCATTTTCCTCAGAAACCACATTTCTGCAGCCATCAGATGCTTTTCAGCTTGACTGCTCATTATCCAAGTTTCACATCCATATAAAAGAACAGGCTCTATGTATCCCCTCAACACTCTTTTTCTCGTTTCAATTGACATCTTCTTATTGGTCAGAATGTTTTCATCTTGCTAAAGGCTACTTTCGCCATGGCGATTCTTGTTGTAATCTCTTCAAGGCATCTCCCATCAGATGTTATAACTGTTCCAAGATAATTGTACCGATTCACTTGTTGAAGAATATTTCCATTTACTTGTATATTACATTGTGGCACTTCTTCCTTCCTACTGACGACCATAACCTGAGTCTTTTTACAATTTAATTCTAACCCCAGTTGCTCACTGTGTACATCAACCGCATCTACTAATTGATGCAGGTCTTGCTCATTGTCTGCAATTAATACTGTATCATCTGCATATCTAATGTTATTGATGTTTCGTCCTCCAATGCTGATTCCATTTATATCCACTACATTTCTGAAAATATTTTCACTGTACAGGGAAAAAAGATCTGGAGACATCACACATCCCTGCCTAACACCTCTCTTAATTGGCTGATACTGTCCCACTTCATTATCAATCCTTATTGCAGCTTGTTGTTTCCAATATATGTTTTTTATAAGTCTAATGTCTTTCCCATCAATTTGTAGATCTGCAAGCATATCCACCATGCTGACATGTCTAACACTATCAAAAGCCTTTGTATAGTCAATAAAGCAAAGATGTATATCCTTGTTTACTTCTATAGAACGTTCAATAACTGTTCGCAGCATATTGTCACGAGATCGCCATGAGTTAACCAGATAATGATAATACCGACGTTTGCTTGGCGTATATTTTCTAGGCCACAACAGTCGTACTAACAGAGTAAACACAGCTGCACGGGTTACATCGGGGCAGCACATATACACATTTGGTGGTGAGTGAGAAGGAATGGATACACCGCGTTGGCAGTTCATAAACAGTTAAAGTCACATAGCCTTGCCCGCTCAGGATATGGAATGGTTCCATCTGTCATCTATAGTTCCGGACATCAGGCGAAAGGGCGGCTGGGAGTGTCACCACTGAACAGAAGATTGACAGTTTATCAACAGGTCGGAAGTGCCCGACTAGGGAGAAAACGGTCAGACTGTCAGTGGGTATTTCCCGACATAAAACGGAATGGCAGATTTGACTGTCACCACATGACAGAAAGTTGAGGGCTGGTTATTGGAAACAGGGAACACCTGCAGTATATCAACAACGTCACGTGCACAATGTAGGTTGTTTGGAAAACCATGATTGGCGGCTTGGTATCGAAACTCTTTGTTGGAACTCGACAGTAACTCTCTAGATTGTTTTTGGATGTCTAAACCAGTGATGAAAAATCTAACATTGAGGGAGCCAGGAGGGGGATGGATCCCTGACAGGGGATGATCTGCCAATGTGCCACCTGTGTGGGGGCATAAAGGATAACGTCACGTGGCCAACTTTAGGAGTTGCCATAAAAACCCGAGTTGGGACCAACTAGGGAAACTTGAAAATGTGGATCTAGGCAGACATGCTTGTCACTGCAGCAGTTAGAACATCTAACGTGTGAAGGAGATATTTGATTTAGTTTACACGAGCCTGTATGGCTACCATTAGATGTAATTTAGTGTAAACTGCAGTGCCGTAAGGTATAACCTATTATAATATTCGTTCTAATTAATATAGGCTGTAGCCTTGTTAAAACTAAAGTGTGATGATTAGCACTGTTAGTGGAAAACTAGCTAGAGTAGGGAAGTGATACTTGGCTCTGTTAGTTGAAAATAGATTTGTGAAGTGTGGATAAGCTTTACTAGTTGAGAATCGAGTAATGAGGGATAATTGGGATATTCCCGTAGTGTCCCTGGTGGGCGGGGTTCCGCATTCTGTTTGTTGATTTTTTTTTCTTGTCTTGACCTGATGATAACCTATGTGTTCAATCATCTGTCCATGACAGAGTAGGTTCATTGTATTTTCTGAAGCGAGGCAGATGGTCCACGATCATCTAATAGAGATCAGTGACGGGGAGGCTATCACCGGTTATATGATTTATGTTACAGGTTTCCTCTGGTTGGAATGAAGACCACGAAACCCAGAGAAAAGCCGATCCCGGATAAAGTTTGGCGCAGGAAGATTGGCCAACAACTTTACAACAGAGATTATGCTAGAGGAAGATGATCAACCTTGCTCAGTGGAGCTGAATGGTATCCTACCGGATAAATACCGAATGAGTTTAGGTCATACCAGTTTTAACACACCAGTAGTGATGGATATTCAGTTCACTTATGACTAGAACAAAAATAAAGGTCTCTATTGGAGTATAGACAATAACTGTTTAATAGTGAGAACTAGTGAACATTTATCAAGAGACAAAAAGTCTTGTTCATAGGACAGTGTTCCATGTTTGTTTCCCCGCGCCGGAATTATGAAGCCGGAGTTTCTATAAACTGTTAGGAACAGTTGTGTTAGGAACAATAACAGTTTTTTTCCACGGATTATATATTTACATGGGATTCAGATCTCATGGTCATCAGAGTTCCTGGAAGAGGACATGTCTGGAGAGAAGGATACGACTTCGGTGAGGTTTATCGTACTGACTCGAATGATGTCGTGTAATCCTTGCCATGATGTGTACACTATGATCCTGAACTTTGAAGGCTGACATACACATTTATGTTATAATACACGACACACATTTTCTTCACATACACGTCTCATATACGTTACACTTTTCTTTTAATAAATTAATCTTTATTAATTTTTAGAAGCAAGAGTTGTTGAGTATGTTGCGTTGGGGAATTATGAGAGGGAGCATAGTACGACAGTGAGAGAGTGACAGGAAAAGGTGTCAACGGGCTGATGGAGTGTGTTGGATGGAAGCTGGTGGATTCTCCAGAATATTAAAAAGGAGGAAAATATTATAATGTGGGTGTCGGCTCTCTTCACTCCAGGGACGACACTGTAAAGGAGGACACGACATTATTGGGGGATCGTAAACGTGATCTTTGGACAGCGGGATCTCTCGTAAACGGGATCTTTGGACAGCGGGATCTCTCGTAAACGTGATATTTGGACAGCGGGATATCTCGTAAACATGATCTTTGGACAGCGGGATCTCTCGTAAACGGGATCTTTGGACAGCGGGATCTCCCGTAAACGGAATCCTTGGACAGCGAGATCTCCTGGAAGCAGGAACCTTTGACAGTGGGATCTTCTGATCACAGGGTCTTTTGACACGGGATCCTGAGTTATAAGAGGGAGATATCATTTTGGAGAATCCAGCTAGAGTGAATGTGGATAGGGGTTAGGACAAATATCTTACCTGTTCACACTTCACACGTCTGCATAGGTCTGTGGTCCTGATTCTACTCTTGTCACTGAATGAATGTGCTGTGTGTGGTAATATCTAGATTTATAGTACTTGTTCATATATCTGTATAGTAATTTGCAGTTATATTGTACTAGACCTGCTAGCTTACCTCTCTGTATAATGGCCACCCCTAAACTAAGCACGTTAGAAGTAAAGACAAAGGGGGAAGAAATGGGATTGGCGGGTTCTGCTCTAACGGATTACATACAGGAAGTGGAGAGAGAGTATCGTCAAGCAGAACGGGAAGATCGAAAGGCCGAGCTGGAATTGAGAAGGATGGAGTTGGAACAAGCAGCTAAGAAAGTGGAAGCTGAGCAAGCAGCTAAGAAATTGGAAGCTGAGCAAACAGCTAAGAAATTGGAAGCTGAGCAAGCAGCTAGGAAATTTGAAGCTGAGCAAGCAGCTAGGAAATTAGAAGCGGAACAGGAAGCACAGAAAAGGGAGCACGAGTACCGGATGAGGGAACTCGAGTTGAAGAGTCAATCTAATGGAGAAACGGAGGGAGCAGTTGGAGGTTCCTCCATCCCAGGCTCAACACCAGTAGGTGGACATGGGTACCATGCTATGAAGTTTCCTTTGGCGGTCTACGAGGAGGACAAAGAGAAGATTGACCAATACCTTCAACGCTTCGAGGCTATGTCAGTTGCTATGGGTCTGGAGCGTAACAAATGGAATCTTAAGCTATCCCAGGGTTTACGCGGGACCGGATACGAGGTTTATTCTCGCCTGCCACCAGGACATGAGAACAATTATGACGAGTTAAAGACGGCTCTGCTGAAACGATTCGAGGTTACGTCACATACCTACCGGAAAAAATTTCGAGCAGCGAAACGAGAACCGGGGGAGTTGTTTGCCGCCTACAGTTTGCGTCTAAAATCGTATCTCCATAAGTGGATGGATTTGGCTGGGTTCGCACATGACTATGAGAGTCTGGAAGAGCTCATGGTGGTCGACCAGCTGAAGAAGCAAATGTCTAAACCTCTCAGGACGTTCCTGGGAGAACAAGGAGCGGAACGTATTGACCTCGTGACTAAATTAGCAGAACGGTTCGTCGAAGTACATGGGGAGGCAGGGGAAAACCTTTCCACCAACTCCAAAAGTCAAGAGAAACATGATAAAAAGAAAGCCAAAAACTCAGGAACAAAAAAGTGGGAACCTTATGTGCAAAAATCAGAGGATAGTTCAGAGAAGAAGAAGGAGGGAAGCAAGAGCACTTCAAGCTCTACACCTAAACGACCGTGGTCGGAGAAGTGGTGTTCAATTTGTAAGTCACCCTCTCACAATACGAGGGACTGCAAATCGAAGGCTAAGAACCCTCACTTCGCAGCATGTCAAGTGACTTCCAAGGAGGTTGTCACGGAAAATGCCAAGGTCAACAAGGAAGCTCGCCACCAGGAGAGCTCACTCAAGTCTGGCAATAGAAAATCTAGGACAGGGAAATGGTGCAACCAATGCCAGTCGAATACGCACAAGGCTATTGACTGCAGAGGAGAGTCAGGAGGCACTCAATTCGTCGTGTGCCCCGGGAAATCTAAGGTGGAGCCCACTGAACAGGTCGAGGCCGAGGAAGAGACTCCAGATCAGGAAAAACCACCTGTAGTGGAATTGGTAGAGGTTAACGGTCGTCAAGTGGAGTGTTTATACGACACAGGACTGGACGGGGAGGCCGTGATTTCTGCGGATCTGGTACATCCAGCACAATTCACAGGTGAGACCTTGGATATACAGCCTGCACAGAAGAGTGCTGTAACCATGAAGTTGCCCATTGCTAATGTGGAGATTCGGTCAAGGTACGTCACCGGCACCATCAAGGCCGCTGTATTGACCGATCCCATTTTTCCAGTCATCCTAGGTTGCCGGTATGTCTTTCTGGGAATGCCCAGGGAGCCAATTCATATGGGAGCAATGCAAACTCGCTCTCAGACAAAAACGGAAGAGGCAGATGCAATTGTGACTAACCCAATGCCGGGGGAGCTACGAACTGCCCAGAGTGAGGATGATACTTTACGTCCTTGCTACAGAAAGCTGCAGAAAAGTGCTGATCCACCAGGACGGGGGCAGTACTACATGAAGAATAGGATACTCTACAGGAGAGCAGGAAGGGGAGACAACCTATACGGTCAGTTGGTCGTCCCGAAAGCTCACCGGTCCCAGATTCTTCATATGGGGCATACCATCTCCTTTAGTGGACACATGGGTATTGCCGCCACCATGCAGCGGATTTCCTGCCATTACTATTGGCCGGGAATGACAGATGATGTGCGTCGGTATGTGAAGTCATGCCCTGAGTGCCAGAGGGTGGCACCGAAACACTGGACAGCACCGGTGGTGTTGGGTGAGATGCCCATCATGAACTCTCCTTTCGAGAGGGTAGCCATCGATATCGTGGGTCCACTTCCCAGGACTAGGAAGAGGAACATGTATATACTCACAATGGTGGATTGCTGTACAATGTGGAGTGAGACTATACCGTTGACCACGATTGACTCGAAAAGAGTGGCGGACGCACTGATGGAGGCCTTTACCAGATTAGGCTTTCCGGATCAAATTCTGACGGACAATGGATCTCAGTTTTGTGGAAAACTCATGGAGGAGGTATTTAGGGTGTTTCACTCTAACCACATACATACCAGCCCTTACCACCCTCAAGCCAATGGACAAGTGGAGCGTTTCAACGGCACGTTGATGACAATGCTCAGGAAACTAGCGCAGGAAAAACCTGATAGGTGGGATGAATATATCCCAGCAGCACTCTTCGCCTATCGGGAAGTTCCTCATGGCTCAACAGGACTACCACCCGCTACGTTGCTGTTTGGTCGTCCAATCAAAGGACCGTTGGAAGCCATGTTGAGGAGTTGGACTGAAGAGGGGACGTCAGAAGAAGTGATCTCATCCTATAAATACGTGGAGGAACTGAAAGAAAAACTCCACAAGGGATGGACTCTGGCAAATCAAAACTTGAAAAAGGCCAGGAAAAGACATGCGGCTTACTACAACCGTAGGTCTAAAGAAAGATCTCTAGAGGTGGGAGATAAAGTCTTGTTGCTACTCCCAACGGGAAACAACAAACTGGAGATAGGTTGGCAAGGACCATTTCCCGTGGAAAGGTTGATATCCAGAACCAACTATCAAATCCGGATCCGGGGAAAGTCGAAGATTTTCCATATCAATCTCTTGCGGAAATACGAAGAGAGACCCGGAGACAAGGCAGCTCACCTCATGGCAATGGCAGTTGCAGTGGAGACAGAAGTGGGAACCAGCGAGGGCAGGGAATATCCCTTGGTACACCAGGAAACCTATAGGGATGTGCAAGTGAACCCTGATCTGACCTCCCAGGAGAGGTAAAGGATAACCCTGGTTCTCAAGTCTCATAAGGAGATACTGACTGATAAACCAGGACGAACGAGGTTGGTTGAGTTCGAGATGACTTTGACCACACAGGAGCCTGTTCGCCACAAGGTTTACCCAGTGCCATTCTCTAAAGAAAAGGCCCTGGAGGAGGAAATACAGAAACTGCTGGAGGATGACGTGATTGCACCATCCACATCCCCATACAATGCAGGGGTAGTTTTGTTACGCAAACCAAGTGGAGAACACCGGTTGTGTATAGACTACCGACTTCTGAACAGTCACACACAATTTCAGGTGGAACCTTTGCCGAATCCAACTCAGTTATTCGCTAGGCTCCATAAGGCTCGGTACTTTTCAAAGGTGGATCTGAGTCGGGGGTACTATCAGATACCAGTCAAACCGGAGATTCGACCACTGTTAGCTTTCAGTACACCCAGTGGACACTACGAATTCAAGGTCATGCCCTTTGGACTCAGCAATGCACCTAGTGTGTTTACACGCATGATGAGGACTTTACTAGATCCGTTACAGGATCCGTCCATCATCTCTTTCATGGATGATATTCTGATTTCCAGTGACAGCTTGGATGACCACTTACAATCCTTGGAGAGAGTGTTTAATAGGCTCACGGAAGCAGGGCTTACCGCTCGTCCAACCAAGTGCATGATTGGTTACCAGACTCTGGAATTTCTAGGCCACACCCTCACTCCAGGACACATAGTCCCGGAAGAAAAGAACCTGGAGAAAATCAGAAATGCACCAAGGCCAAAAACGAAGAAGGATGTGCGATCCTTTCTCTCGTTGTGTGGGTTCTACCACAAATTTATCCCACATTTCACTGAACTGGGAGCTCCGTTGACGGAAACCTTGAAAAAGGGATTCCCGGACCAAATCATTTGGACACCAGAATGTGAGAAGGCCTATAGTCAGTTAAAGGAGGCCTTGGTCAGCAAACCTGTATTACAGCTCCCTGACCTTTCCAAACAATTTGTGTTGAGAACAGATGCGAGTGGGATTGGGATTGGGGCAGCTCTGTTACAGGAAGGAAAAGACGATGCTTCGGTTTTGAAACCTGTAGCATACGCAAGTAAGAAACTTCTACAGGCGGAGAGGAATTAATCAACTGTCGAGAGAGAGTGCTTGTCTCTCGTATGGGCAGTGCAAAAATTTCAGCCATATTTGTATGGAGTTAAGTTTCGAGTCCAGTCGGATCATCAGCCCCTGATGTTCCTAGCTACTTCTCAGAAGCTCAACGCCCGGTTGATGCGATGGTCGTTGTTACTTCAACCTTATAATTTCACAGTAGAGTACATTCCTGGGAAGGAAAATGTTGGAGCGGACTTCTTGTCAAGACACCCAGCTCCGGAAGAAGAAGAATGAATCATCTGGATTAAACTCATGGTGGAGAAGAGTGAGATGGACTACTCTCTTAAGAGGGGGCCTATGTCACGAGATCGCCATGAGTTAACCAGATAATGATAATACCGACGTTTGCTTGGCGTATATTTTCTAGGCCACAACAGTCGTACTAACAGAGTAAACACAGCTGCACGGGTTACATCGGGGCAGCACATATACACATTTGGTGGTGAGTGAGAAGGAATGGATACACCGCGTTGGCAGTTCATAAACAGTTAAAGTCACATAGCCTTGCCCGCTCAGGATATGGAATGGTTCCATCTGTCATCTATAGTTCCGGACATCAGGCGAAAGGGCGGCTGGGAGTGTCACCACTGAACAGAAGATTGACAGTTTATCAACAGGTCGGAAGTGCCCGACTAGGGAGAAAACGGTCAGACTGTCAGTGGGTATTTCCCGACATAAAACGGAATGGCAGATTTGACTGTCACCACATGACAGAAAGTTGAGGGCTGGTTATTGGAAACAGGGAACACCTGCAGTATATCAACAACTTCACGTGCACAATGTAGGTTGTTTGGAAAACCATGATTGGCGGCTTGGTATCGAAACTCTTTGTTGGAACTCGACAGTAACTCTCTAGATTGTTTTGGATGTCTAAACCAGTGATGAAAAATCTAACATTGAGGGAGCCAGGAGGGGGATGGATCCCTGACAGGGGATGATCTGCCAATGTGCCACCTGTGTGGGGGCATAAAGGATAACGTCACGTGGCCAACTTTAGGAGTTGCCATAAAAACCCGAGTTGGGACCAACTAAGGAAACTTGAAAATGTGGATCTAGGCAGACATGCTTGTCACTGCAGCAGTTAGAACATCTAACGTGTGAAGGAGATATTTGATTTAGTTTACACGAGCCTGTATGGCTACCATTAGATGTAATTTAGTGTAAACTGCAGTGCCGTAAGGTATAACCTATTATAATATTCGTTCTAATTAATATAGGCTGTAGCCTTGTTAAAACTAAAGTGTGATGATTAGCACTGTTAGTGGAAAACTAGCTAGAGTAGGGAAGTGATACTTGGCTCTGTTAGTTGAAAATAGATTTGTGAAGTGTGGATAAGCTTTACTAGTTGAGAATCGAGTAATGGGGGATAATTGGGATATTCCCGTAGTGTCCCTGGTGGGCGGGGTTCCGCATTCTGTTTGTTGATTTTTTTTTCTTGTCTTGGCCTAATGATAACCTATGTGTTCAATCATCTGTCCATGACAGAGTAGGTTCATTGTATTTTCTGAAGCGAGGCAGATGGTCCACGATCATCTAATAGAGATCAGTGACGGGGAGGCTATCACCGGTTATATGATTTATGTTACAGGTTTCCTCTGGTTGGAATGAAGAACACGAAACCCAGAGAAAAGCCGATCCCGGATAAAGTTTGGCGCAGGAAGATTGGCCAACAACTTTACAACAGAGATTATGCTAGAGGAAGATGATCAACCTTGCTCAGTGGAGCTGAATGGTATCCTACCGGATAAATACCGAATGAGTTTAGGTCATACCAGTTTTAACACACCAGTAGTGATGGATATTCAGTTCACTTATGACTAGAACAAAAATAAAGGTCTCTATTGGAGTATAGACAATAACTGTTTAATAGTGAGAACTAGTGAACATTTATCAAGAGACAAAAAGTCTTGTTCATAGGACAGTGTTCCATGTTTGTTTCACCGCGCCGGAATTATGAAGCCGGAGTTTCTATAAACTGTTAGGAACAGTTGTGTTAGGAACAATAACAGTTTTTTTCCACGAATTATATATTTACATGGGATTCAGATCTCATGGTCATCAGAGTTCCTGGAGGAGGACATGTCTGGAGAGAAGGATACGACTTCGGTGAGGTTTATCGTACTGACTCGAATGATGTCGTGTAATCCTTGCCATGATGTGTACACTATGATCCTGAACTTTGAAGGCTGACATACACATTTATGTTATAATACACGACACACATTTTCTTCACATACACGTCTCATATACGTTACACTTTTCTTTTAATAAATTAATCTTTATTAATTTTTAGAAGCAAGAGTTGTTGAGTATGTTGCGTTGGGGAATTATGAGAGGGAGCATAGTACGACAGTGAGAGAGTGACAGGAAAAGGTGTCCACGGGCTGATGGAGTGTGTTGGACGGAAGCTGGTGGATTCTCCAGAATATTAAAAAGGAGGAAAATATTATAATGTGGGTGTCGGCTCTCTTCACTCCAGGGACGACACTGTAAAGGAGGACACGACAATATACACAGCATTTACTATACCCTTTCCTTCTACAAACCCGCATTGTTCTTCCCCTATTTCAGGTTGTATCTTCTTCCTCATTCTTTGCATGATAATTCTTAGAAAAATCTTTGTGATGTGACTCATTATACTAATTGTTCTATGTTGATCACATTCCAAGGTTCCTGATTTCTTTGGGATTTCAATAAATATAGAGTTACATAATTCAGGAGGTATATCTCCAGTATCATATAATGTGTTCAGCAGTCTGGTGACTTGATGTAGTCCAAATTCTTCTAAAGCTTTAATCATTTCTGTTGTGATGTTATCTGCACCGGGGGCCTTGCCAGCTTTCATATGCTTAAGAACATTTTGAACCTCCATCTCCAAAATTGGCGGTCCTTCATTATTAAATCTAATATCATACTGTTCGTCTCTGTTATCATCATAAAGGTGTTTCACATAATCTGTCCATACCTGTAGAATCTGGTCTTTTTCTATTCTTCAGTTTTTAGACACCCGGTTGATGTACTTGTTCTTTTATTAGTAAGTTCCTGAATTCTTTTGTGCACTAATTTGGTATTTTGACTGTTGTGTTGGCTTTCAATTTCTAAGCACTTTTTCTCAAGCCATGCTTCTTTTGCCTCCTTACATAATGTTCTGACTTGTCTGTGAATTTCTTCATATTTGACAGAATTATTTTTGCTGAGTCTTCTTGTTTCCATGAGGTGTAAAATTTCCTCAGTCATCCATTTCTTACGACTCACTTTCTTTAATTTTGGAATAGTTGTTTCTGCAGCCACATTGATTGAATTCTTCAACGTTTCCCATTGATCATCCACATCCTGGAATAGGATCTCTAGATCAGACAAAATTTCAAATCTGTTCTGTACTTCTATGTTGAATTTGTTTTGTATTTCCTTGTCATTACTCAATGTACACAAATCATATTTAGTGTTTCCTGTTATATACTTGACTTTCTACAACTTTATCCTCAATGTTCCTGTGAGTAATCTGTGGTCACTATAACAGTCAGCACTGGGAACTGTTTTTGCTATTGTTAATGCGTTTCTAAATCTTCTGCTAATCAGAATGTAGTCAATCTGGTTTCTAATCCTGCTATCAGGACTCCTCCATGTCCATAATCTTCTAGGGTGTTGTTTGAACCAGGTGTTTCCTACAATCATTTCCTGTTCTTTTGCCCACTCTACGAGTCTGTATCCTCTTTCATTTCTCTCTCCTAAACCATAGTTTCCTACTGTGTATCTATCTCCTTGATTTCCTACTTTTGCATTGAAGTCCCCTATTATGATGTTTATTTCTGAATTTTTACATTTCTTTAAGGCAAACTCTATGTCATTATAAAATTCTTCTACACTATCTTCACTGGATTCTCCTGTTGGGGCATATACTTGAATAATATTTATGCTAAAAGGTCTGCCACTTAATTTAGCTAGTAGAACTCTGTCCGACACGGCCCAATATCCTTGAATAGATTTTGATGTTTTCCGGTCCAGAATAATTGCCACTCCCTTATGACGATCTTCACCTCCAGAATAAATAATCTTGAAATCTTCTCCTATCTTGATGCCTGCTCCTGTCCATCTCGTTTCGCACATACCTAAAATATTAATTTTTTCCCTTTAAATTTCTTGTTTTATGTTTTCTAATTTTCCGTCGTTGTTTAACGTCCTAAAGTTCCAAGTTGCTAATTTTAACGTCTCTGTCCTTGTCTTGCGATGATCGGTCTTTAAGCGAATCATGATCAGTCATGTAGGTGATTAAAAACAGTTTTCATTAAAAATAATGGATGGTGTGTGGAAGGACATTCTTTTAAGTTACTGTGTGAATTTAATGAGACGCTCCCCGCCAGGAGCTGGGCGAAGCCACGCCGGGTCAGATAGATAGACAGACAGACAGACATAGTCGGGAACGGGAGCTTATATGACTACGTATATGAATTAAATGAGATGCTCCCCACCAGGGACTGGGTGAAGCCGGGCCGGGTCAGACAGACAGATAGACAGACAGACAGACAGACATACAGATAGTCGGGAACGGGAGCTTATATGACTACGTGTATGAATTAAATGAGATGCTCCCCACCAGGGACTGGGTGAAGCCGGGCCGGGTCAGCCAGACAGATAGACAGACAGACAAACAAGCAGACAGACAGACAGACATACTGATAGATAGATAGATCCCCTCCGAGTACTGGGCGAAGCCGGGCCGGGCCAGCTAGTATATATATATATATATATATATATATATATATATGGCATGGCTCATTATGATGATCGGTCGTGGTTTACATGATCCCCTGTGGTTAACACCACGTTATAATGTCAGCCCTGACACTTTGATATTGGAAGTGTGATGGCCCAAATTATGGGTGCACACTGTGTGTCCTCATGCCGTCATGGCTCAATATAGTTTTGTGGTGAGTGGCTGTTTATGTTACCCTTTGACTCTCACATTCCTCCATCCCATGCATGACGAATCACAAGTGGCACATTAATTATAAGCATTGACCAGGACGTAGTACACTTTTCTGCCATCTGTTACTCTGACGCATTTACAATATCTAACATAATCATAACTGTCTATCGCAACTCTCGCTCACAGTTAAAATGCCAAATCATTATAGTAAATACAACTAAAATATGTCTGTGGCCGAGGTGAATATCGCCATTGCCTACACTGACTCTCGACAGGTCCACCCTGGACAACAGTCGACCTCTCACTCTCAAGTCCAGGAGAGTCTTCTGTTTTCCTAGACCCGGTCGAAATCGTGCTTCCCGCACCAGGCAATCTTTCCCTTCAAACCATAATGCGGGTGTGAGCTTTAGTGACGCTCATTATATATATATATATATATATATATATATATATATATATATATATATATATATAGAGAGAGAGAGAGAGAGAGAGAGAGAGAGAGAGAGAGAGAGAGAGAGACCTAAAGCTACGCTGGAGACAGATGGATTGCATGGAGAAGACATAGAGGGAGCTGCAGGAGATAGCAAAAGATAGTTCCGCTTGACTCGAGTTTGCTGAGAGCCTATGCTCCGTTTGGGGAACAAGAGGAGAAGAAGATACACTCTGTTCCACACGCCACCATGTCACAGCCACAATTATACTTCATCTCCTGTATGCCTGAATCTCCCAGCAATCTCTTCTCCCCTCCAGAATCACCCCTCGTTTGTTGCGGATTGTCTTCTATCTCATAATTCATGGGCTCAATTTCCTGATACAGACAGACACCAGAATAAGAATCCGTGTCTC
This sequence comes from Cepaea hortensis, assembly GCA_963921405.1. Lineage (NCBI taxonomy): Eukaryota > Metazoa > Mollusca > Gastropoda > Stylommatophora > Helicidae > Cepaea > Cepaea hortensis. The sequence goes on along the minus strand of OY992876.1, from coordinate 33,092,767 downwards.
TTATAGGAAGATATTCTTTTTCTGTAGTCCTGGATTTGACACGGAATTTCTTGATTTGTAATCCTATGTATTTATACCGACTTAGTAACATTACACGAATAATACTGGAGCTGTATGTTTACGCCGTCTTGTTTGATTTGTATCAGCATAGGTAGTATTTGGCGAGCTGCGGTGGTGTAGAGGCTATACGCTGGCCTCCTGATTCGGTGGTCATGGTTCCGATCTTCGTCTATGTGGATTCGAATTTTAACAATTGACGCATGCTCTTAGGTCGACCCACACTAATATGTCTTTGGGAAATACAAGCGGTCAGCGAGATACTAACCACATCAACCAACAAGTGGCGATTGGCTCATGAAAATATGTGTCTAGCACCATATTCTCAAAGTTCCTTAAAAAAGAGAAGAAATGGTCCCTTATTTTCCATCATAAGGAGTTGAATGTTATCTCTTCCCATCATAATGAAATGTAGTTTAACTCTTCTCATCATAAACAGTAGCACTTTAACAATTGCCACCATAAAGTGCCAGCCCAAAATTGTTATACACCAATCGATACTCCAACGTGACGTGCGCGAGAATTGATAGCGGTTCTCTCCGCGTCGGTAACTTACGGGGTATGTGAGCCGGCCGTTCAGAAAGCAATGGCTAAACTTTTGAGCGTAATCTTGCCAATAAATCAACAATCAGCTGAAAGATGCTTTTGTTGACAGCGATGTCCGGTAAAGGATATGCGAACCAAAAAAACATCGATACTCCAATTGTCACGTGATCAATTACATCCTGGTCTCCTTTACTTCCCACAATATTTTCTTGAACTCGTTTTAAGCTGAGTTGACTTAAGAGCCAACGTCGTCAAAACAACAACAACAACAACAACAACAACAACAACAACAACAACAACAACTACAAATCGGCTGCAAAGAGGTTTCGGATAAATGACAGCCTTGCCAGCAGGATACCGTCAGACTATAGATGTGTGTGTGGTGTGTGTGTGTGTGTGTCTGTGTCTGTGTGTGTGCGTGCGTGCGTGCGTGCGTGCGTGTGTGTGTATGTGTGTGTGCGTGCGTGCGTGTGTGTGTGTGCGTGCGTGCGTGCGTGTGTGTGTTGTGTGTGTACGTGTGTGTGTGCGCGCGTACGTGTGTGTGTTGTGTGTGTGTGTGTATTTGTGTGTGTGTGTTCTCACATGTGTTGATTTTGCGTAAGTGTGATATGGATAATGTCCAAGTTTGACATTGGTAGCATAGGGTTGGTGTGAAATACTATTTATTATTGTCTGTCGTATTGCTGACATAGGTATATTTGGATGTTTGAGATGGGTGATAGTTGGTATATAAGCGTATTTTCTTTTTGGCATTTTATTTAGATTTATCTGTCTACTCTGTCATCTTCTGTGATTGCACCTCCTAGATATTTAATTTCTCTAACTTGTTTCAGAGGTGTTCTATTTATCTGTATATTTAGTGACCCAGGAGACCTGCTAACCTGCATTACGTCAGTTTTTACATACTATATTTGCGGCACGTTAAATTCAGCTTATTAATAAGATTTTGCAGTCTGCCCTCATCTCTGTCAAACAGGCACTAATCGTCTGCAAATAAAAGAGCTCATTTATTGCTGCTGGATCTGTTGCCTGGTCTAAAGTAAACAGTTGGAAATTTTCTGATTCGATTCTGTCTAGGCTGGCTTCTTTGGATATTCTATGTAGATATTAAATAGCAAGGGATATCACACATTCCCGTCTCCCTTCTGTATTGGCTGTGAACATATCTGATATACCTTCTAGTGTTATTGTACTTTGGCTCGACTGATACATGGCTATGATGTTTTCTAGTAATTGTCCTTGTATCCCGTAGTCTTCCGTGATGGTCCATAATTTATATCTATCTATTCACCTCCATTGTGGCGAAGGGTTAACGAACGCAATTCGCAATCCAACATACTCGTTTAAAACACGGCTGACGGCGATTTGGTAGCAGACCGCCTAACGATGGTCTTCATACTATGGTATGAGTGCCGTTGGTTCAGAAAGCAATGGCAAGCTACTGAACGTACACATGCCACGAATTTACAAACAGCCAAACAAATGATGGTTGACTGTGACGTCCTGTAAAGGATATGCAACTAAGTAACTCTGTCGAAAGCCATTTCCGTATCTACAAACACAGTATTCTGCTTGTCACTGTACTTACTGCCCGGTGGTTTACTTTTGGGCTTTTCCGTATAAGTGATTTTACTTCTTGTGTGGATTTTGGTTGCTGTTCACAGCTTTTAGGCACAGAATTTGGGTTTTCTGTGTTATTTGTGGAATTAAGTAGTTCTTGGAAGTATTCTGCACACTGTGGTATAATAAAACGTCCTTACCCTTTCCTATTTATGGACTCCCTTAAAAATAAACAAACCCTTACAATTACTGTTTAAGTAACTTACTTAATGTAGGAGAAAATAAAACAGCGATAGACTGACCGTGGCACAGCTAAAATTAGTTTGGCTTGTTTTCTCTCCCTTATCTGGCCAATCCTGGCGAGGGGGAAAACAAAGACTGAAGCGGCCATTTCTAGTCAAGACACCACGCAAGAAAGTCGACCTTTCCCTTCGGGGAAAAGGTATTTTGCCTTAAAAACATGATTCTCTTCAAGCTATTGGTATGTTATCTACATTATTAAGATATATGTATGTATTACATTGACCAGTATGTTTAATTAAGAATTAGTTACAATTCTCTTAAACCAGGCTGGATGATGTTTACTAAGGAAACACAGGTGGGCGCCACGCTGTAATTTTTCCTATGTCTTCAAATCCCTATGTTAATATCTTTTATAGGCATTATGAACTTATATCTAACTAAATAGTGTTTATAACCTATGAATAGTATGTGTACTGTAGTACATAGAGTATCAACTCTCATGTCAGAAACTCTTTTCAATTTAGGAAAGACTCCTGATTCATACTTCAGAGAAGAAAACTCGTTTCTGCCAATTTCATAGAAATAACTTCTATGCAATGGAACTATATATCCCTATCAATGCTTAGAAATCTGCAAATAATTTATGTACTGTAGAGATTGGACTTTAAAGAAACATTTTCTCAATGTAGGAGCAGACTCTTGATTTCATACTGCACAAGTAGAGAACTGGTGTCTGCCACCTTCAAATATCCTATGTAGTGTAAATGCACTGGTAAGGATGTCTCTGAACTTGTTTTATCCATGCGGGGACATACAAATGATTACGCATATTCCTGACTCTTACTTAGTCAGGGGATAAAATATTTTGCCACATTATAATCTGTAACTTGGAAATATAGTGCTAAATTTTAGTACCATTCTTTTGTTAACAGATTAGTAACCACTCCATATGAGGGTGAACATATAATCATTTCATAAAATAGTGTTAGGGACAGGCCATGGTTGAATATAAATTCATGAACAATTAAACGCGTGATGTAAGTGCATGTTCGGATAGGATTCACTCCGCATCGCCTCACCGTAGTAGAAACAGAAGCGAAGATTGATGTGAATAAATTGCTTGCAATATTCAGAAGACTGGACCATGCGGCATAAGTTATTCTTATAAATACCCTCCGAATAATAGCAGTCATTGGCAAAACATATCACAGCGATTACTATCCTCATGTGCTGTACGCAGTGGGGGAAAACAATGGATGTTTTAGTTCATGAAGATAATTCAAAAACCTAGGCTCCCTGCATCATCATTATGATTATTATGTATGATTATCATGTACTTAATATCAGAGAAATGTACATGTATGTTTTTTTTGGTATGAGAATTTTCTCTGTTCTGATTGTTACTTTTTACTGTGGGAAGATACATTTTAATGTTGCACCTTGGGATTAGAGGATGTTGATGTAAGAATCCATGTGTTTGTCAGTACTTTAAGAAGCCAAGGTTGAATAGTCTTGACCTAATGATGATTATAGTGCCGAAAGGAAGACGCGGCATTAGAAACCACAGGGATTCTGTATAGGCTATTCTCTTCAAGTAATGAGAGAGACAATATCAACATGTTGGATGGACAGAATGACTTCACCCATCTAATAGTCCCAGTAACAACAGAACAAAATATAAGTGAGAAAATACCTTACTCACTAGGAAGGGTCAGAATGGCTCTACTCAGCAATGAGGGACAGTGGAACATGGACACCCACTCCTTTCCCCTTCTCCCCTTGTTGTTTTGTATTTGTGTTTGTAATTGTGTTGTAAACCTTTTATCATAACACAGTAGGTTAATGCTAGTGTTGTATTCTTTGTCATCCCTTTTCTATAGAAGAGAAGCAGGTGGTGGTTGAATTTGGTGGGACTATATCACTAACACTGGATCCTGGGTAAACAGCCATAAAGTGAATGTCCAAACCATAGTCTGGATCTAGCAATACCTCAATGTTTACTGCGGCACTCAATAGCTCCATAGCGCGCAACAGATAAATTAGAAGACAACTGACTGGGTGAGTGATTAAGTCCTATTTTAGTAGGAATATCCAGGATGGACTTCAAGATCTAATAATCTACAAAGATGAAGATCATCAGAGTACTGACAACAGTGTATCGTTTGCGTTACTTCTGAGAAGTATCACCAATGGCCTCATCATTCAACCAAGTCAGTGAAACTGGGACAATCCTTCTTCAAGTTACTAAAACTAACAACAGTGAGTAACCTTCAACTGTTGGTTGGATTACCAAGTTAATATCCACAATGGATAAGTCTTCGAAAGAACATCTCACAGCTGCAACAGTCAAAAATAAGGTTCCAGCCATGCAACACCAAAGTCTAGAATACTAGACACCAACTCAACCAAATGGGAAGAGACACTGAAACAACATTATAGCCAATACAAACAAATGTACCAACTTCAGAACATCTGAACCATAACTACACCAGATTACCTCAAGGTCCAAAACCTGAACACCATCAAAAGAACCATATGAAAGCAGCTAGATGAGTAAATGCCTTTACGCCTGCAACCAAAGGAATCACCTGATGGCTTGCAAACCTGGATATGTGGTGGAGTAATATTCTTCAGTTACATGCCTGCAGCAGAATCTTCAGATGAAACCACATGAATGATTCACCACTGTATGTTCTACACAGAAATGGAATGAATGAGAACTCTATGCTGGTCCCATGTCAGCCTAACTGCCCATCATCAAGTGTGGGATGGCCTATCAACATGAACCGGGTGTGTGACAAAGCCTTTTGAACTAAATTGGGAAACGGTTAACATAAACCGAGCTGTTGGACAGTCGTCATCTTTTCATCGATAAGATGATATAGGGAAGAACCTTCTGCAGAGCTTAAGTTGCATCTCCTGAAAGTATGACAGACCTAGGCATCAATTTCAATTGGAACACAACCCAAATGGCAACCGAGTATTCTTAAATTCAGTCTCATGGAGAGAATATGTGCTTATGTATAATTCTATTCTTGGATTATGGATTAGAAACATTCGCCAGCCAACTTCGGTGGACATACTGTGAGTAGAAAATGACTGTGAGTATAATTCTGCACGGATAATTATGGACATTAACTGCTTTGCACTGGAGAAGAATGCCCATCCGCAACGCCTAAATGAACACTATAATTAATTAATTTAATTATTAGTATCAACTGTTTTCATGAGTGTGGTTTTCTTCAATGACAGGAAAAGGGTAAAGATTGTTTTACATGGTAATGGTGTACACCTAAAGGGTTATGTTATGACATATATGTATAATATTTTGACACCCACTCATTATTTTTAAATATGAGAAATGTACATGGTGTCAGAAATAAATGTATGTAGGTTGGGTTTCTGCACCTAGACCAATGTGATTTTATCTAGGTACAATGAGTCAAGTTAGCAGAACCAATTTGTGGTTGTTGTGTTGTTTGTAATAACCTTGTTTTTTTCTGGGGTCACTGGGTACTATGTTGTAATACTGCATATCATTCCCATGCCTGTCTGAAAATGCATAGTGTTTATTACACCTATATATATATATATATATGTAACTGCAGATCTTGAGTTAATACCTGAACTGTGTGTCCAAAAGTGTTGTGTACATCAAGTAAATGTGGTGTCCAACAAGTTGTTGTTTATATGTTGTGAGCAATCAATATCCTTCTAGCATCTATAGTTAATTTAAAGTGTGATGAAGTGGGAAGGGAAACCTACACACAGATGCCATTGTTTCAAGGATGGAACTCTTTCCTCCTGGGAGTTGTGGTAAATATCCCTGATCACCCTGCATTCTTACCAGTGACCAGAGAATCAATAATACCCCCTAGACATTTTAACGAATCATTCTCAGGAATTAAAATCCACACATCCCACATGTGTGGGCAACGTCCGTGAATTTAAAACTCATGGTAAACATCACAAATGGTGTATTATTGTGGGTAGATGAATTCAGGGAAAACCTCTCGCAGGTAAACCAAGTCACTTCAGAATGTTATAGTGTTAGTAACAGACCTAATCACTCATTAGTATGAGCTGAGTCAAGTGTTATATGAACCCATAATGGCTCAGATAAATATAGGTTTTTTTTTGGTACAAAACTGTTCACAGGTAATATCTTGATTCTGGCAGATGCATCAGGTAGCTGGTTGTTGGGTATGAGATTTTGTTTTAAAAACTCATATTTTATATCTTATTGATGGTAAACTCACATAAGATAGGTAATTCAGTGAATGTTTAGAATTCATAGTCATTCCCATTTGATGTTTGAGGTATGGTTCTGCTACTCTGGTATTCTCTTTAAATGGTTTAAAAGTGGTGTACTCATGAACACACTACTATATTATGTATCCATAAGGTTTATGTTCCTACATATGAATCATGTGTTAATTAATTATTTTGTCATTGATTATCATTGTATTTTCATGCTTGATCTGCTTGTAATATGTAATATTGAAAAGTTACCAAGGCAGCAGAGAGTGATAGACAATTTTATAGATAATTAGGACAGTAAGTTAAAAATCCAATAAATTTTTTTTTAAGGGAAAAATTTAATCAACAAATGATGATTCAGTAGGAAAGGAAATAATACCTGAGAGATAAATTAAACCAGGGGAAAATAGCAGTAACTAAAGGCCAAAACCACCACTTGCAAAAATGTAGACATAGTTAATGGAAGGGAAGGAATATTGTAAGAATTTGCAGTATTTAGGGGCACCCTAATTTAATCCTTTTTTTTTCATATGACATAACATGTTCTACAACACCGGTAGTAAAGTAAAGTGAATAAATGATGGATACTTAGGAAGAAAAGCCATACCGACACTTATTCTACTCCACCGGTGATATGAGTAGTAGTATTAACTAACTCAGATGGCCCATATGTTAATAAATAGGGGCAACCAAAATATTCACCTGGTGATGTAAGTGAAACTGATCAACTCACTTACTGACCCAACAGAATATAAGGTATTTCTTTAAATTATCCACCCCGATTCCATTATTAATGGTAGAGGAAACAGACCGTATAGGTATGTAAAAGGTATAATTAAAGAATTAACTATATAAATTGGAATTTCAAATGAACTTCAGGAGATACCGGAAAAAATCTGTGCTAGTCTCTAGTAAGAGACTAAACATTTCAGAAAATTGGCTCCTTAGCTTTGAAATTTACAGTTTAATCTCATTAAGTGAAATGTTCACTATGAGTAGTCCTCATCAAAAAGAGGAGTGAAACAGCTTTTAGTTAGCGATTAGCTTACGTAAAGTTATTTCAATAATTGCCTAACTAACATTAATATTCTCATAAGGGAAGAATTAAGAAGGGCAAAAATAAGTGGTACAATAGAGGCGCGCGACTCAATTGTATTTTCTTTAAAACTAACCGAGTAACTAAATTCTAGATAATGCTCGAAGCCTACTAAAAGGTAGGTGAATCAGAAATCAATCGCAAGACGAAACAGATTTCTACATCTCAGTTCTGATTTGGATGTTATGCCAGCATTAAATATGTGAAAGCAGATCCAGACTAACAGAGATTAGCTTAAATAACTGATACGAATCAGTAAAAGCAACAATTAAATAAACAACTCTTGGAATAGATGCTGTTTATAAATAGGACGAACTCCTTGACGTGAAGACAGGGGAAACGCCTAAAACTTATACAGTGAACCCATGCTAGAAAAATGGAATATAGCTGTGTAAAAACCAAGCAAATTGGAGCAGATAGCTGAAGAATTGCTTGATATTTACTAGAGTAGGAATTTCAATCAGGAATCCAGCTAGTAAATTATATAACAGTTCAAAGATAGACCTTAGTCAATCTAAATAAATCCAGAGTTTCCACGTATTAAACGGATGAAAACAAAACTGGAGAGAAACATTAAGAGTACCTTACCTGTTATCTTGAGGACACAACTCAGGAGACGCCAGTATTAGAGGGATATACAGATGTAATAGTAATTTTACAAAAACTAGTAATCCACATCCATAACTGGAAAGTGAACCAGCAACTTGATTGTCTGGAAGACTATCAAAGGAATCACAAAAAGGGGCTTTTAACTTCTCACTGAACTGATTATATATGGTAGGAGACAATACGTCTGAACCTACATAACAATGTATGTTGCTAAGTTGAAAATAGTCTAAAAACCTGGAGGGAGGCAGACGACGATCAATGTACGCCAAGCGACGCAAAATTGCTCGTAATTCAACACCAAAGCAACAAATACAGAGTGAAACTCAAACACATCAGTTAGAATTACTAATAAGGATTCTAGCGTAAAATAGATCTCGATTAGAAGGAATAGCAGAGAAAGTAAGCTAAGAATTACTTCGTTTCTGATAGATTCATGTTCCCCGGAAAATTCGGTTCAGAACGGAAATCTAGAAAAGTTGGACCTTGTTTACAGGTTAGACGAGATTCTCGGGAAAAACCCGCAAGAGAAAGGGACACCACTCTAATCAGTAGTTATCAAAACTGATCGGAAAATCCCATAACTCGCCTAATAACCCAAACACATGATGTATTGGATGAAAATGTATTTCAACAGGAACCATCTTTAGCTTCCTTTAAATATCAGATCTATAGTTAAAACAAACGTCTAACTTATAGGGAGACGGGCGAGTTTAATATGCTATCAGTAGACGCAGAATTAACCGTCGGTTTTAACATAATCTCAAGATTGATAATCTAATGAGAGAGAAATCAAGCTTAATGATGATATCTCAATTGCTTCAAAAAGTCGGTTTGATGCAGACAAACCAGTACTGGAAAGTAACAAATTATCAGATAAACACTCATATTTCAAACAATAGCTGACAACAGTGGAGAGGGTGCTACACTCTTTCACTAAAAGAGAAATAATCCTTTAAGGTTATCCCAGTTGTCGTGACTAAAAGAAAATGGACGTGGCTCTGATTATATAACATAGGGAAGTAATGCAAGAAATTAATAAGGAATGGATACTAGGGGAGTCAATGTAAAGACGGAAATTGTAGAGTACTACTCGATCATTTAATTTCTGAAAGAAATAAATGTCTTAAATTGGGGAGGCGTGTGGTATAATAAAACGTCCTTACCCTTTCCTATTTATGGACTCCCTTAAAAATAAACAAACCCTTACAATTACTGTTTAAGTAACTTACTTAATGTAGGAGAAAATAAAACAGCGATAGACTGACCGTGGCACAGCTAAAATTAGTTTGGCTTGTTTTCTCTCCCTTATCTGGCCAATCCTGGCGAGGGGGAAAACAAAGACTGAAGCGGCCATTTCTAGTCAAGACACCACGCAAGAAAGTCGACCTTTCCCTTCGGGGAAAAGGTATTTTGCCTTAAAAACATGATTCTCTTCAAGCTATTGGTATGTTATCTACATTATTAAGATATATGTATGTATTACATTGACCAGTATGTTTAATTAAGAATTAGTTACAATTCTCTTAAACCAGGCTGGATGATGTTTACTAAGGAAACACAGGTGGGCGCCACGCTGTAATTTTTCCTATGTCTTCAAATCCCTATGTTAATATCTTTTATAGGCATTATGAACTTATATCTAACTAAATAGTGTTTATAACCTATGAATAGTATGTGTACTGTAGTACATAGAGTATCAACTCTCATGTCAGAAACTCTTTTCAATTTAGGAAAGACTCCTGATTCATACTTCAGAGAAGAAAACTCGTTTCTGCCAATTTCATAGAAATAACTTCTATGCAATGGAACTATATATCCCTATCAATGCTTAGAAATCTGCAAATAATTTATGTACTGTAGAGATTGGACTTTAAAGAAACATTTTCTCAATGTAGGAGCAGACTCTTGATTTCATACTGCACAAGTAGAGAACTGGTGTCTGCCACCTTCAAATATCCTATGTAGTGTAAATGCACTGGTAAGGATGTCTCTGAACTTGTTTTATCCATGCGGGGACATACAAATGATTACGCATATTCCTGACTCTTACTTAGTCAGGGGATAAAATATTTTGCCACATTATAATCTGTAACTTGGAAATATAGTGCTAAATTTTAGTACCATTCTTTTGTTAACAGATTAGTAACCACTCCATATGAGGGTGAACATATAATCATTTCATAAAATAGTGTTAGGGACAGGCCATGGTTGAATATAAATTCATGAACAATTAAACGCGTGATGTAAGTGCATGTTCGGATAGGATTCACTCCGCATCGCCTCACCGTAGTAGAAACAGAAGCGAAGATTGATGTGAATAAATTGCTTGCAATATTCAGAAGACTGGACCATGCGGCATAAGTTATTCTTATAAATACCCTCCGAATAATAGCAGTCATTGGCAAAACATATCACAGCGATTACTATCCTCATGTGCTGTACGCAGTGGGGGAAAACAATGGATGTTTTAGTTCATGAAGATAATTCAAAAACCTAGGCTCCCTGCATCATCATTATGATTATTATGTATGATTATCATGTACTTAATATCAGAGAAATGTACATGTATGTTTTTTTTGGTATGAGAATTTTCTCTGTTCTGATTGTTACTTTTTACTGTGGGAAGATACATTTTAATGTTGCACCTTGGGATTAGAGGATGTTGATGTAAGAATCCATGTGTTTGTCAGTACTTTAAGAAGCCAAGGTTGAATAGTCTTGACCTAATGATGATTATAGTGCCGAAAGGAAGACGCGGCATTAGAAACCACAGGGATTCTGTATAGGCTATTCTCTTCAAGTAATGAGAGAGACAATATCAACATGTTGGATGGACAGAATGACTTCACCCATCTAATAGTCCCAGTAACAACAGAACAAAATATAAGTGAGAAAATACCTTACTCACTAGGAAGGGTCAGAATGGCTCTACTCAGCAATGAGGGACAGTGGAACATGGACACCCACTCCTTTCCCCTTCTCCCCTTGTTGTTTTGTATTTGTGTTTGTAATTGTGTTGTAAACCTTTTATCATAACACAGTAGGTTAATGCTAGTGTTGTATTCTTTGTCATCCCTTTTCTATAGAAGAGAAGCAGGTGGTGGTTGAATTTGGTGGGACTATATCACTAACACTGGATCCTGGGTAAACAGCCATAAAGTGAATGTCCAAACCATAGTCTGGATCTAGCAATACCTCAATGTTTACTGCGGCACTCAATAGCTCCATAGCGAGCAACAGATAAATTAGAAGACAACTGACTGGGTGAGTGATTAAGTCCTATTTTAGTAGGAATATCCAGGATGGACTTCAAGATCTAATAATCTACAAAGATGAAGATCATCAGAGTACTGACAACAGTGTATCGTTTGCGTTACTTCTGAGAAGTATCACCAATGGCCTCATCATTCAACCAAGTCAGTGAAACTGGGACAATCCTTCTTCAAGTTACTAAAACTAACAACAGTGAGTAACCTTCAACTGTTGGTTGGATTACCAAGTTAATATCCACAATGGATAAGTCTTCGAAAGAACATCTCACAGCTGCAACAGTCAAAAATAAGGTTCCAGCCATGCAACACCAAAGTCTAGAATACTAGACACCAACTCAACCAAATGGGAAGAGACACTGAAACAACATTATAGCCAATACAAACAAATGTACCAACTTCAGAACATCTGAACCATAACTACACCAGATTACCTCAAGGTCCAAAACCTGAACACCATCAAAAGAACCATATGAAAGCAGCTAGATGAGTAAATGCCTTTACGCCTGCAACCAAAGGAATCACCTGATGGCTTGCAAACCTGGATATGTGGTGGAGTAATATTCTTCAGTTACATGCCTGCAGCAGAATCTTCAGATGAAACCACATGAATGATTCACCACTGTATGTTCTACACAGAAATGGAATGAATGAGAACTCTATGCTGGTCCCATGTCAGCCTAACTGCCCATCATCAAGTGTGGGATGGCCTATCAACATGAACCGGGTGTGTGACAAAGCCTTTTGAACTAAATTGGGAAACGGTTAACATAAACCGAGCTGTTGGACAGTCGTCATCTTTTCATCGATAAGATGATATAGGGAAGAACCTTCTGCAGAGCTTAAGTTGCATCTCCTGAAAGTATGACAGACCTAGGCATCAATTTCAATTGGAACACAACCCAAATGGCAACCGAGTATTCTTAAATTCAGTCTCATGGAGAGAATATGTGCTTATGTATAATTCTATTCTTGGATTATGGATTAGAAACATTCGCCAGCCAACTTCGGTGGACATACTGTGAGTAGAAAATGACTGTGAGTATAATTCTGCACGGATAATTATGGACATTAACTGCTTTGCACTGGAGAAGAATGCCCATCCGCAACGCCTAAATGAACACTATAATTAATTAATTTAATTATTAGTATCAACTGTTTTCATGAGTGTGGTTTTCTTCAATGACAGGAAAAGGGTAAAGATTGTTTTACATGGTAATGGTGTACACCTAAAGGGTTATGTTATGACATATATGTATAATATTTTGACACCCACTCATTATTTTTAAATATGAGAAATGTACATGGTGTCAGAAATAAATGTATGTAGGTTGGGTTTCTGCACCTAGACCAATGTGATTTTATCTAGGTACAATGAGTCAAGTTAGCAGAACCAATTTGTGGTTGTTGTGTTGTTTGTAATAACCTTGTTTTTTTCTGGGGTCACTGGGTACTATGTTGTAATACTGCATATCATTCCCATGCCTGTCTGAAAATGCATAGTGTTTATTACACCTATATATATATATATATGTAACTGCAGATCTTGAGTTAATACCTGAACTGTGTGTCCAAAAGTGTTGTGTACATCAAGTAAATGTGGTGTCCAACAAGTTGTTGTTTATATGTTGTGAGCAATCAATATCCTTCTAGCATCTATAGTTAATTTAAAGGGTGATGAAGTGGGAAGGGAAACCTACACACAGATGCCATTGTTTCAAGGATGGAACTCTTTCCTCCTGGGAGTTGTGGTAAATATCCCTGATCACCCTGCATTCTTACCAGTGACCAGAGAATCAATAATACCCCCTAGACATTTTAACGAATCATTCTCAGGAATTAAAATCCACACATCCCACACACACCTTGCTAGTCTTTGATATGGAACAAAGAAAAACAGCGGCTGTAGCAGGATCTATCAATATGAATTGCAAACAATTAGATATATTTAGCTCCTGCGAAAAGAAGAGACATACAAGACACAGACACAATGTACATACCTTACAAAGAACTCCATCTTACACAGGTGAAAACAAAGTGTGACTTATCCAAAATCAGAAACAAAATCAATAAATATATAATACTGAAGTATGAACATAAAACAATAAGTATTATAGGACAACAAAGCACGACCGACGATTCGGTTCTGAGAACCTTTGTCAAGGACAGGACAACACAAACAGATAAAAAGCGAAATAAAACACACACAAAAATTAAACACTGCTTCTTGTTGACTGAAGGGAAACGGAAATGGTGGTTTAAATCAGTTTAGAATGGTGCTCTTGGGCTATAAAAGTTTGTGTTGCCAAATGGTATGTAAACAGTCCGATATGAGTAAAATACAGGGAAGATATATTTCATGTCACATCGTTTGCAGATGATAACATATATCAGATTGCGGGATGTGCAAGTAAAAGAATCTTTCAAGGAGAAGGTGTCTCGGGGAAATGTAATTGCCGGTGTCTGAAAAACGTGTGGGCATGTCGGACAATTCTTACGGTGGCATTTAAATATACCCACAGATGAATTATCTGTAGGGAGACGAGTATGAACAAGGTGGTCCCTGAGACTCTTGTTCTGGCAGAAAATTCCCATAGGGCCGTTAGAGAACACTGCACGAGTGGTTGGATCAGATACCAGGATAGACCAGTGTCGGAGAGTTTCCACCTGTGTAAGATGGAGTTCTTTGTAAGGTATGTCCATTGTGTCTGTGTTTAGTATGTCTCTTCTTTTCGCAGGAGCTAAATATACCTAATTTCTTTGCTGTGGATTACATAATGATGTTCCTCCTTTATTATTTATGATGGTGCTTGGGTTGTGGCATGCATCTCTGTTTCTCAAATTTATGACACATTTATAAAATTATCTTGCAAAGTCTTTATTGAGGGTTGTCATCTGCTCACTGCAAATTATCCAGAATTCATCGTTAGATGCTTCAATTTTTCTTTTGGCATTTCCTTGTGCTATTCTAATGTAATATATTCTTGTTAAGATTTAGATGTATATCATTTATTGAAAACTATATTCTTTCTTTTCTATCTCTAATTTCGTCGTTCCATCAAGTATTCTTAATATTTTGTCCTGCTCTACTTTTTGGGTTCCACGTCTAGCGTGACAGACCTGAAAACTGTCAGTTCCTTATCTACACTTGAGTACTCATCACGGAGTTTCTTATATAGCGTTTTGGATTTCTTGTTTGAATTCGCTTCTGACCTTATTTACCTGAGGCTTCCTACAATCGATGACGTCTGTTGTTACCATTTTGTTTTTATTTTCCTGTATGTTGAATTCATTTTTTAAAATTTATTAATAACTGGTTAATGATCAGTATTAGTGTCAATGTCTGTGTTTGGGGGTGCTCGTGAATCCAATAGCAGTCTTCTGTCTGTTTTCCTAAGAAGTATAAATTCAGTTTGAGATGCTTGATCTGGGTTGTTCCATTTATACCAGGTTTTTATGTGACTACGACGATGTTAGAAAGAACTATTTGTTATTATTAATTCTTGTTTGGATACATGTTCAGGTGTTCACTATTGCTATTGCAGTCAGTCTCCGTGTCGCTGGGTGGCCCCATGATTTCATCGCCCTGTGTTCTTCTTGTACCCATTCGTTCGTCGAAATCACCCATTACAATAAGTTCATCTGTTTCATTGACATTGTTTAATGTGTTTGTGAGGTTATCGAAGTTTTCCGTATTATTTTAATTGCTGTAAGTGTCGTTACATGGGGCTTATGTCTGTATAATAGTCGTTGCTTTACTGTCTTCTTTCATTCATTCATTCATTCAGTAGCATGTTCTTTACAGAACTGCTCTCCCATAACAGCCATCCGGAAAACTTCTCGATCATAAGCAAGATGTCCCACGTCCGATACACCCACCTGGAGATCATCTGTCACATCCTGCACCCATCTTCTCTTTAGCGTTCCTCTTCTTCTCCTCCCGGGCATATACCCTTATTGATTGTTCTTTCCAAACTTTCATGACATTACAAGTAAATAAAAATACTTAAATTTTCTTTGTTTATCGTCTTTACTAGCCAACCATTTTCAATATTCAGTTCTTGTCGTATGGATGCATTTGTTCTTTTCTGTATCCAAGATATTTTAGAACCCATCTAAAACATTTATATTCAAAAGCATGTATGCGCTTTTCAGCTTGTTTAGTAAGAGTCAAGGTCTCACAGGCGATGTTGCAATGGGAAAGATGCGTGCACGTAAAAATCTTTTTTTTTTTAAACTTTATCTTTAATCTGCATTAATATTGTTCTTTCCTGTACAGGCTCGATGTTGATAGTGTCTTGTGCTTTGTAAGGATGTAATATAAACCAACTCCATGTTTAGCCTTTGCTCGCTGATCGACACAACTCTATATCAGAAGGTAATTTTCATGTATTCGTTTGGTGTTTTGCCCCTTTTCCCTCGAATCTGCAAGTCCTAATATTTGTATTTTTCGTTTGGTCATGAACTTTACTAGTGCTGGTTCTTTATCTTCTAGTCCACTAACATTCCAAGTCCAAACTATCTTCTGGTTGTTTCGTACTGTAGCTTGTTCCGTGTGTTTCCAATGTTAGCGCTGATAGTCACGCTGTTCTTTCAATTTCCTCCATAATTCTTGAGCGATAGTCCGTGATAACAAATCAATAACGCATCAAAATACAACCAGCTCCTTCCAAGTTCGTGATAACATTTATTTTACAGGAATCATAGACTATCCTTAGAAACAGATTTATTTCCGTGCCATTATCAAAATAATTTCATAAACTTACATGTTATTGTCTCAGTTCTGATTACAAGATGACATGTGTAAGCATTTGTGCTATTTCATCTTTTTCAATTCCCTCGCCAATAAAACAACCAGAGATAACATAGCATACGCTATAAATAAACTCACAAGTATTGTCTGGCGACCATAGAAGTAGAAGTAAGAAGCAGAGATTAACGTATACTCTAGACAACATAAAAGTGAAAGCTATAGTTACCATACAGGCATTCGAACCAGTCACCTCCCAACGGTGAGAGCTTCTTGCAACAAGAACAAATTACTTCGATGCATGACCAGATAGCCACCCCTTAAAGACGTGTCATCATTAGCCGCTTCGATCATCCTTCTAAACACTCAACTTTGATAGACCTAGCTTATTTTTAGAAACACCTTTAGAGGTGTCTATTTGGTCATGTATCGAAGCACACTTGTTCCTGCAGTTAGACGTTGTCATTATTTGGAGGTGACAGGTTCGAATTCCGGTATGGTGACCATAGCGTTTACATTTATCTGTTGTCTAGTGAGTCCTCTAATCTCTTTCTTCTACGTCCATGGGTGTCAACCAATACTTATGAATGTGTTTATTAGTTGTCTTATTGGCCTCAAATGATTCCCGATTTAACATTTCTGTGTATAGAATACGTTAGACAAACGACAAGTTTAATTCATCAAACCTACTGCACTAAGGGATTGAGGGATGATGACGTGTCAGGGCTGAGGTGTTTACTGACCAGGGCTTCTCTGTTAACATTGGGTTGGGGTCGGTTGACAATGAAATACGCATCATACATCTGTGGAGGGGGCATACATCACCGTCAGTATGTGATGTGGTGAATCCTGAACTGGTTATAGCCAAAGATGACAGCTCGCTCATGTGTGAAGAAGTTACACTACCGGATTTACACACGGATGGCTTCTGGGCTTGGAGGGGTAACAGAGAGCTCTGTATCACAGGCCTGTTGAAGATGGTACTTTGATTCCGAGTCGGGGAGTGGGGCGGGGATAAACTCCTACGCTTATCTCACTCAGGTAGAGGAGTTATTTGAAGCACAAGAAATATGGACATCGTCCGCACGATTGAATGAAGGCGAACGGGCGAATGTTTGCACGTGTTTACCACGCAGAAAAGACCTTATGTTGTACTCCGCTGATCCCACAGTTGCTGAAAGTGAGTGTGAGACCTCAACAGTGGGCGAAGCGCAAGAGTAATCGCATACGGATTACCATTAAGACTTCTATATGAGGGTCAATAATCATCCAATGCAGACTCATATATGTCTATGTTGATTTACGACTCCCTGAACAAACATAAACGAGCTGAAGAATCTAACTACTGAAGGCATCTTTGGTTCAGCATTGACTGCTTATAGGACATTACGCCTGGTGTAAACTTCCCAGCGTAGAGGCGATCTAGCAGAGAGACGATCTAATACAGTGGTTCTCAACCTTTTTTGGCCCATTCCCCCCTTCACCATATTTTTAGGACGTCATTCCCCCCTCAACTTATTTTTAGAACGTCATTCCCCCCCCCCCTCCCTTTTCGTATTTCCTCCCTAAAAATTTCCCCCTGCTCCTACATAGTATACGTAATAACTGAAACTAAATTTAATAGCACATACTACAATATGTCTAGACATCTACATAAAAAGTGATTTGTGGATCTACTTACGTTATAAAATTAATTTCAGAAGGGTAATACATACAGAACCGTAAAGTGTGAAGGGAAAAACAATATCAAGTAATCGGTTCTTGTATTAACGCAATCTAGAAATAATCTTAATTCCCCCCCCCCCCCCCCCCTGGAATAACCACTGATCTAATACAACTAAAAAGGTCAATTTCTTATGGCGCATTTTCTCCGCCCTGAAACGGATTATTTAACCATTTTTATTTATTTATTTATTTTTTTTTTGCGTTCTCTCTCTTTGAACTCAAGCATAGTTCATGAACGTGCTACTACTTTACTTCTAGTGAACTGGACTGATTTTTGCGTGTGGATTAGCTTTCCCCATTTACCCGTGTCCCTTGCCATCAGGCGAACCCACTCCGACTTCCGAAGCGCTCTTGTCCATTCGGCCATGTTGAACTCCTTATTTAGCAATAATATAGTTCCCATATGCGGTATTTAACAATAATATAGTTCCCATATGTGGTATTTAACAGTAATATAGTTCACATATGTGGTATTTAACAGTAATATAGTTCCGATATGTGGTATTTTAGCAGTCAGTTGAGCTGTAAATGTGTAACCTCAGTCTGGTGATTACGTAAACAGCCCGCATTTTAGGTAACGGAACGGAACGGGAAACAAGTTGTGGGGCAGACAACGTGCACGGAGCTACGCTCGACCTTTGGCTTCAGCTTCCAGGTTAGTGAGTGGAGCGGGGTCTGGATACGGGTTCCCTAGAGGGGAGTTCTTTTGAATTAATTCGCTAAACGAGAAGATATCATTTATAAGAAACCGCACCCTGACAGATGCTAGCCGTGGAGTTATCATGTTCTCCTAATCTCCGTGTATCAATTTCTAACAGACAAAGAGACTGAGAGCGGCAGAGACGTGCGCTGCAGCTTGACGTAACGACATGGGCAAACAATGACGTGTCCATTAATACATGACACTAGATTCCGAGGATGGAGAGATAGATACATGATTGTCCTTGCTAGTCAGCAAAGAGCTTGAAGCAGAAGAAGGTGATCGCGACGAAGAAGAAGGAAGGAAGGGTATAATGAGAGAAAGGAGAAGAGGAGAGGGAAGGGAAGGATGAGGAGAGTACTAGGATGAGAGAAGGGGGCGGAAGGATGAAAAGGAGGGGGAATGAAATAGAATATGGGAGGAAAGGAAGAGAATGATTTAGAAGGAGGGCGGTAAAGGGGAAAGTAGGAAGAGGAAGGATGGAGAAGGAGGAAGAAAATACAATACTTCCAATTCAAAAGAAAACATTCTGTATAATAATAGGAACATTATCTCCAGAATATAAACAGCAAGGCAATGTAATTTAAAACACAGGCAAGCACTCAGTATTAAGTAGGAAATTGGTGTTGTTCAATAGGAATTCGTAATTATACATAATAGTGGGAAAGGTATTAAGCTGAATCTGGTCTCCAGATTATACGGAGGAAATGAACTGTTGCAGCTCTTGGCGATATATCTTGTGAATTTACTGTAAACACGAATCTGTCTTCAGTTGTTCAAATACACAACGAAGCAATTACAGATAGTATGACTGATGGTCTCGTGTGAAAACTGAAAGTGCAGATGAGTGAATTCAAGATAACAGGAAAGATGATGAGGAGTTAGTTGCATGTCCTTTACAGGGCGTCGCAGTCAACCCAAGCATTTTGGGGCTGTTTGTTATCACATGGCAAGTTTACGTTCAGTTGTTTGCCATTGCTTTCTGAACGACAGGTACTCATACCATTGTATGAAAAGGCAGTCTGCTGCCAAATCACCCACAGCTGTGTTTTGAACGCGGTATGCGGGATTACGATTTGCGACCGTTACTCCTACGCCACAGAGACTAGAAACATTTAGTTTAAAAAAGAAGTTTACAAATCGGCGAAGTCAGGGTGTTCAAGTCATGTAAATATCGTTCTGTATAATGTTACATAATTTGGCGCATTGTCGAAGCTAATCAGCGAACTGCGCTGATATTGTCACGAGCACGGTAGGCACGGTCTCGACATCTAGACTCGTCGCCTGCGAAAGTGGGGGACAGATCTGCTACCTATCCCTCCGTTCACTCGGACCTACAGAATGTGATGGCGCTATCATATCACAGACTCATAGCAGGAAACTTCTTAGGGGTACAGTTTAGGAAACTACGGACGCAACATCCAAGAAGGCACCAAAACAAAACTAAAACAAAACAAAAAACAAGTGGAAGATAGAACTGACATGCACAGAAAGCAATACGCATCAGAGCTCCCAAGTATAGATCACTTACTTTAAATACTAGCAGTCGACACTCTGATCTAAATATTACCAGTCGACACTCTGATCTGAATATTACCAGTCGACACTCTGATCTAAATATTACCAGTCGACACTCTGATCTGAATATTACCTATCGACACTCTGATCTAAATATTACCAGTCGACACTCTGATCTGAATATTACCAGTCGACACTCTGATCTAAATATTACCAGTCGACACTCTGATCTGAATATTACCAGTCGACACTCTGGTGTAAGTATTACCAATCGAAACTCTGATCTATATTTTATTACCAGTTGACACTCTGATCTAAATATTACGAGACGATACTCTGATCTAAGTATTACCAGTCGACACTCTAACCTAAATATTACCAGTCGACACTCTGATCTAAATATTACCAGTCAACATTCAGATCCAAGTATTACCAATTGACACTCTGATATAAATAGTACCAGTCGATTCTCTGATAGTTTGTCGGCATTTGTAGCTTAAGTGTAGTGAATGCAGTTTCACATTTCCCACTTGGCGGGTTTGAAGTCCGTCGCAGGGGATTTGAGAACCATCGCCTTGTGATGATTTTTACAATTGTATGAGTGTTGGACGTTCGGAAAGCAGTGACCAAATTAAAAGGTTAGAGTCAGGCGACAGCGATCAATTCATTCATTTTATTGCCCACCTTGCCGTCTTGACAGACGATAATTTGTTACATTGTGCATAATAACTACAGCCCATGGCGGTTGCGAATGTGACTGATCACACCTATTCGCGCTGTAGTTATTTGTCCACAATGGATGCATGTGAACACATCGTCATTTTCACCATCACGCACCATCTTAGTCTCACGCGCTCATTGTGACCTATCTGCAATCATTTTTTCCTTTGTCTATATTCCATTTCTGACATTTGCCCTCCATGCAACACGTTCAGCGGCGACTTGCTCCCAATGTGCATTATCAATGCCTGTATCAGTCATGTCCCGCTTACACAGATCTTTGTATCGTAGTAGAGGCCAACTCTGAGATCTCTTTCCCATCTGTAATTCGCATAAGAAGATGTCCTTTTGATATTATGCCATCATCCATCCTCCGTACGTGTGCCGTGTAGTAGTCGTGTAGTATTGATTTTTCATTTCCTCCATGTCTTTATAATGCATATCTTTTATATTGTTGCTGTTTTCAGTTAGCCTTGAATGGTGTGTGAATGATATAATGTATGAAATAGAATGATAGAAGGGAAGAATGTTAGACGGGCCTGTGCGCCCAATTCTTAACCCTTTGAAAATAAAGTTTGTTTGTTTGTTTGTTTTGTTTGTATCCAAGTCTACGAAGACTGAGTATAGAACAAACCGTCACAGCACCTGATCTTTCAAATACTTCAGTATTTGTGATTTTGTCTTGCCACTTAATATAAAGTATTCTTCGCAGACACCGCATATGAAAGCTGTTTAAACGTTTCTCTTGGTGTGAGTAAGTTGTCCAGGCTTCACTACCACAAAGAAGAGTACTAAGGACACAGGCTTGATAGACAAGGACTTTTGTTTTGGCAGTAAGCTTCCTGTTCTCCCAGACTCTTTTTGTTAGCTTGTTCGTTGTTGTTTTACCAGTCCTGATGTTGATTTCCTAGTCTATGGATAATTTGCTATTTACCTCTGATCTTAAATATGTAAAATTGCATCAATTGCATTTTTGTATTTGCTATTAACCTAGAAAGCCGTGGTGGAATACTAGTTAGTGCTCTTGCTTATATAGGCATTGATGCGATCTTGGTTCAGTCTTTAGAGTTCATAGTATTCCTGTCTCTACCAGTGAGGCTCTGTGTTCAACCCCGTCTCATGAAATGTTAAAACAAAGACGTTCAAAAACCCCTCTACTCGCCTTGAGGTGTGTTGGATGTGTGATGCTAGCCTCATACTTTATAGACCAATCGACACTTTGCGTGTGATTTAATCAGTATCACACAGGTCGTTTTTACTCCCCAAGAAGTTTCCTTGTACCAATTTTAGAGAGCCGATAGTCACTTGACATAATTCGTCTCAATGCGGGTTCAAATCCATGACCATCGAGCCGTAATAAGAACGTCCAGCCACAACGCTGCCGCAACTCCATCGCACATTAAGTGTAAATGCTAAACATTACGAATAAACCTAAAAATTAAGAGTAAACACGAAACATTAAGAATAAACCCGAAACATTAAGAGTAAACACGAAACATTAAGAGTAAACCCAAAATATAGGACTAATGCAATGACTACTGACCCCGTTAACAAAGTCTAACAGCCCTGTAGTAAAAGTACATCTTAAATCAAAATCTCAATTAAACATCTGAAAAAGAAAGTAGGAAAAAAAAACAAATATGTAAAAAAAAAAAAACGTTGCAATGACATGACCTACCATGCCCCATAAAAACTTAACCCAGTAAACATACAAGAACGCGAGGACACGTAAAGATGTACAGGTTTCGTGTACCATTGACAGCAGGATCAATTGTCCAAACTCCTTCCAAAGCCATCAAGCATAAACCCCGTCCTTCTGCTTGCGGGAGAGCTCATCAATGGCTGGCCGGACAGACAACAATAAGAACTTAATGGACTGCTGCTCTTAAGTCTAGCCATCTATAAAGCCGCGACAAATATCTAGCATTTGTGTACATTTAATGGATTCTTCTCCGCGTGTTCCCTTCTGTTTGTTCTCATGAATTTTGCGCAGTTCCAGTACAATCGAGGGTGTTATTTTATTCTTGCAGTGTACATTATTTTCGATAAATAGTGCACGGGGTTGGTTGCGGGTGTTGTCCTGTCAACTGTTTTGTTTGTTTTCCGTATTCTTTCTGTTTCTATGTTGGCTACTGTTGTTTTCTGTATTCTTTGTGTTTCTACGTTGGATACTGTTGTTTTCTGTATTCTTTGTGTTTCTCTGTTGGCTACTGTTGGTCCGCTGTTTGTTATATAAGAATACTGGTGAATGGGTTACCTAGAGACATTGACGACTGCGATACATCGCCATTTTGCATGTCATTAACGTTGTAAGGAGTTGAGGCAGTACAGTGGCTAGCACCCATTCCTACCGGCTCGATGGCCATGATTTCGATGCGAATTGGTAAAATAGACCCGGTCTTCAGTGTCGAGGCAGGCTAAATAATGTACCTGGAAATGTCTTTGGAAGTAAAAGCGAGCGACGTGATATTAACCACATCACAGGCGGAGTGCCGCTTGGTCTATAAAATATAAGCTAGCAACTTAAAGTCAATACACTTCAACTCATTTAGCAAGGGTTCTTTTCTTTGTTTTATTAACATGGGAGTCTAGT
This sequence comes from Cepaea hortensis, assembly GCA_963921405.1. Lineage (NCBI taxonomy): Eukaryota > Metazoa > Mollusca > Gastropoda > Stylommatophora > Helicidae > Cepaea > Cepaea hortensis. The sequence continues at coordinate 33,069,121 of OY992876.1, read as the reverse complement.
TTAGTTTAGTTTAGTTTAGTTTAGTCGACGGATCAACATCACGGCACACGGGTGTAACCCATAAGTGCTCCGTTCTACTCCTAACTCAACCCAGAGTCTGGAGAATCTCAGCTCAGTGCACGAACTCCGTAGTTCTAGCGAGGATCCTGAAATGCTTTGGGTAGATGTTCAACTCGAAATTGTGCCCTGGCAGCGCCGTTAGGCTACTCTTTTTAGATTTCCAACTGCCAAGGGATATTTTACGTGCGCAACAATACACACGGGCGTCCGATCTCACTACCCAGAGACCAGGGGAAATCAACTCTGCAGCTGAGCAGAGCAGGGCACTCACTTGTCCTTACAGACGGAAATGGCTGTCAAAGGCAGAGGTAAAAGACCACCATGTGAATGTGGAAGGCAAGGGGAAACCACCACATTATCTTCCCAAGACTTCATGGCAAAACATACATCAAAGTTAGTGAAGGACGTTAATGGCTGTCTTAGGGCATCCTCGTCCGGTAGGGACAGTCATGAGCCACAGGTGACACCAGACCGTCATCCAGCTACTGATGTCTTCGGTCATGTGATGAGAAGAGAGGCATTGGAGAACATCGTAACAACTGGAAAGATCGAGGGGAAGAGAGGCAGAGGTAGACCAAGAGAAGTGATGCTGGATGGATTGAGACGGTGGCATGGAGGAATATCAGCAGCAGAGTTGATCCAGAAAACCAAAGACCTAGATCTGTGGAGAGCCATGAACGCCTACGCCAGCCGGCACGGCACTTGATGATGGTGAGAAGTCCACGTGAAAAAATCCCGCTCCTTACCGGGGCTTGAACCCGGGACCTCCTGCCTCGAGGCGGTCACCATACCTCGAGGCCACTATACATGGGATTTATGGTGGCATAGTTGGTAGTACTCTTGCTTACAAAGACAGAGGTCCAGATTCAATTTACAGCACTGGTAGAATTCCTTTACCGACCGGTGGGTTCAAGCCGCAATTCATTTTTTTTTTTACGTTCGTTCACTTTGAACTCAAGCATAGTCCATACATGTGCTACTACTTCTAGTGCACTGGACTGATTTTTGCATGAGGATTTTTTTTTTAAATTCGCATATCCTTTTTACAGGACATCGCTGTCAACAGCAGCATCTTTCAGCTGTCTGTTGATTTCTTGGCATGATTACGCTCAGTAGTTTGCCACTGATTTCTAAGCGGCCGGCTCAGTTATCCCGCAAGTCACCAGCGGAGGACGAACCGCTCCCAGTTCTCGCCCGCTACGAGACTGCGTGATAAACGGGATTACGGAGAAAGTGGTGTAACCCCTCGGCCAGAGAGACCGGCGCATGTGGATTACCTTTCCCTATTACCAGTATCCCTAGCCAATAGGCGAACCCACTCCGACTTCATATGTACTTGTAATAATATTTTTAAAGTTAGATGCATATCCTTTTTTCAGGACGTCGCAATCAAATCCAGCATTTTGGGGGTTTGTGATTTCTTAGCAAGTATGCGTTCAGTAGTTTGCCATTACTTTCTGAACGACCGACACTCATACCATTGCATGAAAACTACCGCAAGGAAGTCTGGACACGAATAGTGACCTTCTGGTGCATGGGTAGGCTAGACACGTCCACGTCCCAAGCCAGATAGAAACGTCCTTGCACCCTTATTCACGTCATGACATCTCAAACAGAGGGGTCAGCACGTGGTCTTATATTGACTCCATCAACAGATCAGACTAAGAATATGAAGGAGAAATCTTAAATTGTCAAATTCTCAGGGAAAGATCTGATGTATTATGATAGTTTCTTCGTTCAAGTTAGTTTAGGCACAGTATGTGTTGAGCTGATCTGGAACAAGAACAGATAACACAATACTCAGGACTTTCCCTTACATACTCCGTTTAAGCTTCAACAACCAGCGAAGAGTCCCATTACTAATGGTACCAGCTGCAGTCTGATTGTGTGCACCTATGGCTTTTCCTCGGAGTATTGAGTGTCGGCCAGATCCTCTGGTCACTCTCCAGGCCATGATGTTTTATCTGACCCCCCCCCCCACTCCCCCCCCCCACACTACACACATGATCCCACGGTGTCGTGACCACACCTGCCTTATCATGCGCCAATACAGTGCAGACTCAGCCAATCTACACATTTCCCATCATGCCAGCATGTCCCGGGGGAAAATATCCAACATATGCTCCCTATCTTTGATGTTTTTAATTGAACCATGCCCCTCTGCACGCAGCATGCCTATCTTCACCCTTCTCAGTATACTCTGTGAGTCCGTTACAATTACATGTATGTGATGTTTGTACAATAATAGACAATTTAACAGGCAAGATGGTGTGTCAAGAAGCCGAGAGATTTGTTTATCTGGAATATATTAAAATATTCTCTGCGTCAATCGAGACAGCTTGCATTTATTATCTATCATCTGTGGTTCAGTTATACGTTAAGAATAATCTCTACTTTATTTTTTTAACAATTGCGTGTGCCATGTCCATGTTTCCAACACTTTTGTTAATCCCCTTGAAAACAAGGGACGCGATCGGTATTAGAGATGCTGTAAAGGGGAATAATTAAGAATGAGCATTCACTTGTTTCCGGGTTCTGCAGAAGCATATCCAGTGATAAACATTTCCACAAGTTCACATTGTGAGCAATAAATCAAGCTGAGGGGAAAGCTCGGCGACAAGGCGGATTATGAAACAAACGACAGTAAGCCGAAACTGTGCCTTGAAATCGCTGACTTCATGTCGTTCCAGTGAAGTCATTTTCAGATTTTGCGGGTTTTAGAGGAGTGAGTCTCTTAGAAAGGGCAAAAGGTGCTTTCAGGACACAGGGAAATTATTGGAAGCCTAAAGAATTTAAATATTGTTCCGAACCTAGAATATTTAACACTAAAATCACATCAGTTTGCTTGTATGTTTGTGTATGTGTGTATATGTTTGTATAATGTTTGTATTATGTGTCTATGTATGTATGTATGTATGTATGTATGTATGTATGTATGTATGTATGTATGTATGTATGTATGTATGTATGTATGTATGTCGGTCTCTATGGCTAAAGGGCTTGCGAACGCGGTTTGTGAGCCCGTATACCCGGGTTCGAAACACGGCGGTGCTGGTTTTTTTCGAAAAAGGTATAGGGGCCGGTCGTTCAGAAAGCAATGGCAAACTACTGAACGTAACACTTGCCTAGTACATCAACAGCAGCTGAAAATGCTGGTGTTGACTGCAACGTCCCGTAAGGGATACGCAACAAAAAAAAAAATGTATGTATGTATGTATGTGTGTATGTGCGTGCGTGCGTGCATGCGTGTGTGTGTATGTATGTATATATAGGTGGCCAATATTTCCTTCATTTTGGCAAGCGAAGAGCCCAGGCGTGGAAACCACGTCTCACCGAGCTCATTACCCTCGCAGTTCACTATCAACTTCGTTAGCGTTAATACACCACAAGCATGTATTAGCTCACGCCTGTGCAAAATAGAAGGAATAATACGGAATATTAGAATCACTCGCGCGGAACTTATGGAGATACCGAATCATATCCCAGCGAATCACCCGATGATGACAAGGCGCTATATCGAAATGTGACGTAGATTGAGACAAAGTGTTGAATGTTTAACTAGAAGACAGTCCCTTCGATTCATATCACAGTGCAAAAGAAGTCAGGGGGTATCAAAAACACAAGGAGGAGTGAATCACAGACTGAGATGGATAATACAGGGGGAGCTGCATAGGAGGACAACAGAGGTAGGAGGACTTGGCATGAATTCTTTGAGGGACTATGCCCCATTACCAGCTCCGTGGCAAAGGAGTTAGCAGCTTTCTCCGCTAACCCCGAATACTCTCGTCACGTGACGCGACGAGAATTAGCAGTGGTTCGAATCGCAAAAGTGACTTATGAGAGTATGGAGACGGTCGCTCAGAAAGTCGTGGCGTGCTGATGAGCGTAATCTAGCCTAGAAATCAACATACAGCTGAAAGATGCTGGTGTTGACCGCAATATCCTGAAACAGGATGGAAACGCGGGAAAAAAAAAAAAAAACTATGCCCCATTGCTGGGGTGGGTGGGGGGTGAAAAAAAAAGGCAGCAGGAGGAGGTCAAGAAGAGGACACAGAGTCAGAATCGTTAGGGCGCAGGTTGTCAAATTTAGAGTTTTGCTTTCTCAGTCTCAGGGGGTTAGAGTAACATTTTTCAAAAGTTGTTTCATAATTGTGAAATAAATTCAAAGCTCAGCTGAATCTCACATAATAAAAATTAAAGACGTCGATTTTTTTTCTCGCTCATTTTTAACTCAAGCGTAGTCCATACAGGTGTTACTACTTATAGTGCACCGGGCTGATTTTTGCGTGTGCATTGTAGCTGTCCCTATAACCAGTGTATCTCGCCATGAGGCGAGCCTACTCCAACTTCTGAGGTACTTGTAATTTACAAGTCAAGGACGAGAAGTCAACATTTTAGACCAACTGACTGGTGTTGGGGTTCAACCGGCCTCGGCATCAGCACATCGGATGATAAAGAACGGGCTTTCTTATCCATTCGACCATGCTGACCTACAACTCGATGAAGATACACAAAACAACATTGTTAAAATTAAAGCACGGCAGGGTCCGAACCTGTCAAATCAGCTCTTGCCGCGCTTGTACTGTGGTTAGTGAGCTTGCTTACCCAGACAGTTACCATGATTCACTCCCTCTCGGCCTCTCGGTGGTAGGGTTATCATTATTTTTTTCGTCTAGCATTTGCCTTCAATGCAAAAGTAGGAAATCAAGGGGATAGATACACAGTAGGAAACTATGGTTTAGGAGAGAGAAATGAAAGAGGATACAGACTCGTGGAGTGGGCAAAAGAACAGGAAATGATTATAGGAAACACCTGGTTTAAGCAACACCCTAGAAGATTATGGACATGGAAGAGTCCTGATAGCAGGATTAGAAACCAGATTGACTACATTCTCATTAGCAGAAGATTTAGAAACGCGCTAACAGTAGCAAAAACAGATCCCAGTGCTGATTGTTATAGTGACCACAGATTACTCACAGGAACATTGAGGAGAAAGTTGAAGAAAGTCAAGTATATAACAGGAAACACTAAATATGATTTGTGTACAATGAGTAATGACAAGGAAATACAAAACAAATTCAACATAGAAGTACAGAACAGATTTGAAATATTGTCTGATCTAGAGATATTATTCCAGGATGTGGGTGATCAATGGGAAACGTTGAAGAATTCAATCAATGTGGCTGCAGAAACAACTATTCCAAAATTAAAGAAGGTGGGTCGTAAGAAATGGATGACTGAAGAAATTTTACACCTCATGGAAACAAGAAGGCTCAACAAAAATAATTCTGTCAAATATGAAGAAATCCACAGTCAAGTCAGAATATTATGTAAGGAGGCAAAAGAATCATGGCTTGAGGAAAAGTGCTTAGAAATTGAAAACCAACACAACAGTCAAAATACCAAATTAGTGCACAAAAGAATTCAGGAACTTACTAATAAAAGAACAAGAACATCAACAGGGTGTCTAAAAACTAAAGATGGAAAAATCATAATAGAAAAAGACCAGATTCTACATGTATGGACAGATTATGTGAAACACCTTTATGATGATAACAGAGACGAACAGTATGATATTAGATTTAATAATGAAGGACCGCCAATTTTGGAGATGGAGGTTCGAAATGTTCTTAAGCATATGAAAGCTGGCAAGGCCCCCGGTGCAGATAACATCACAACAGAAATGATTAAAGCTTTAGAAGAATTTGGACTAGAGCAAGTCACCAGACTGATGAACACATTATATGATACTGGAGATATACCTCCTGAATTATGTAACTCTGTATTTATTGCAATCCCAAAGAAATCAGGAACCTTGGAATGTGATCAACATAGAACAATTAGTATAATGAGTCACATCACAAAGATTTTGCTAAGAATTATCATGCAAAGAGTGAGGAAGAAGATACAACCTGAAATAGGGGAAGAACAATGTGGGTTTGTAGAAGGAAAGGGTACAGTAAATGCTGTGTATATGCTGCGAACAGTTATTGAACGTGCTATAGAAGTAAACAAGGATATACATCTTTGCTTTATTGACTATACAAAGGCTTTTGATAGAGTTAGACATGTCAACATGGTGGATATGCTTGCAGATCTACAAATTGATGGGAAAGACATTAGACTTATAAAAAACATATATTGGAAACAACAAGCTGCAATAAGGATTGATAATGAAGTGGGACAGTACCAGCCAATTAAGAGAGGTGTTAGGCAGGGATGTGTGATGTCTCCAGATCTTTTTTTCCTATACAGTGAAAATATTTTCAGAAATGTAGAGGATATAAATGGAATCAGCATTGGAGGACGAAACATCAATAACATTAGATATGCAGATGATACAGTATTAATTGCAGACAATGCGCAGGACCTGCAACAATTAGTAGATGCGGTTGTTGTACACAGTGAGCAACTGGGGTTAGAATTAAATTGTAAAAAGACTCAGGTTATGGTCGTCACTAGGAAGGAAGAAGTGCCACAATGTAATATACAAGTAAATGGAAATATTCTTCAACAAGTGAATCGGTACAATTATCTTGGAACAGTCATAACATCTGATGGGAGATGCCTTGAAGAGATTAGAACAAGAATCGCCATGGTGAAAGTAGCCTTTAGCAAGATGAAAAACATTCTGACCAATAAAAAGATGTCAATTGAAACGAGAAAAAGAGTGTTGAGTGGATACACAGAGCCTGTTCTTTTGTATGGATGTGAAACTTGGACAATGGGCAGTCTAGCTGAAAAACATCTGATGGCTGCAGAAATGTGGTTTCTGAGGAAAATGCAAAGAATACCATGGACAGACAGAAAAACCAATGACCAAGTACTACAGGAGACAAATGAACATCGTAAACTGATTAGAGAAATTAGACGTAGACAGTCAAAATTTTTTGGACATATTATGAGAAGAAATGGATTGGAGAACTTGGTGACAACTGGCAAGATCGAAGGGAACAGACCAAGAGGCAGACCGAGAGGAAAATACCTGGATGGCTTGGTCACATGGCATGGGCGAGACAGGAACACTGAGCTGATCCACGACACTGGTGATCGAGTGAAATGGCGAGTCATGACCGCCCACGCTTTCCGGCATGGCACATGATTGATTGATTGAGCATAGCCCATGGGTATCGGGTAATTTCTTGGATTGTCTGGAAAGGAGGGGCGACGAGAAAGGGCATTATTCACCCCAACTCATTATGCCGTTGCCTAGAATTTGGGATTCACCTCACATTAATGCAATGACTCCTAGAAAGTTCCAGTGCACTTCGACAGTTTATGGTGTCTAACTAATCACTAGGCGACATTCTTGTGTTTCTCTAGCGAAACTTTGTCGTTATTGCAAGTTGACATCTTCGAATCTAGGTGTATTCAAACGTCCTAAGAAACCCCCGGGATGGTTAACCCGGTCAACAAATGCCCGGAGAAGTCGGATGTGTTGGCCTAACGGCGCAAGAACGCAGCTCTGCACAACGCAGTCACAACGCAGTCACATCCGAACAAAAAATCCGGATGAACGCAGAAGAAGAGGAAGAATCTAGGTGTGCATTTTAATTGTTCTGCCGTCTACTGGGTCCACTGATTTTTATTTATTTCTCTTGCCACATATGAGTACCAATTTATACCCGTGGATGCTTTTCTCGTATGTTTCAATGGTCTTACGTATTCCTTTGTTTTTGATATGTTCGTTATGCCGCATGTTGTACGAAGGTTCCATATCAGATCTCGCAGTTCGTTACGGAAGGGAAATACTGGTCACCTATTCCTTCGCACAACAGGTCTATAAAATGTCATTGTCCTAACACTTCATTGATCTACAGAAGGTTCCTACTACAATATATTTTTAGTGCCGCAAACAGAGAATGGAGCTGGTCTCCGTGGCCAAAGGCTTGCGAACGCGGTTCGTGAGCCGGGTGCTCGGCGTTCAAAGCTCAGCTGCGGCCGATTTGTGCAGCAGACCGTGTCGCGTTGTGTTATAACGTGCTGGTATGGGAGCCGGTCGTTCAGAAAGCAATGGCAAACTACTGAACGTAACACTTGCCTAGTACACCAACAACAGCTGGAAAATGCTGGTGTTGACTGCAACGTCCCGTAATGGATACGCAACTTTAAAAAAAAAAACTGAGAATTGAGATTTAAAGGGGTTAAAGGCCTGAGATCCGACTTAATTGCGCCAGGGATAATCCAATATGGCTGGGTCTCTTTCCGTAGCGCGGCCTGTCGAAAGCGTTGCACTAGACATGAAACTACGTGTCTCCGGCGACAACAATCAGAAGTCTCCGAGAAAACTTCCATCGCGAACCGGATGTCTGAGTCTGGAATCGAACCCGCAACATTCGGAGTGCAAGGCAGGCAACAATCATTGAACTGATGAATGTCGTAAGGTGAATGCATCTTCAATGAAACATCTCAGAATGTTCAGTTTTTGTCAATCAAAAATATCAGAATGTTCAGATTTTGTCAACTAAACATCTTAGAATGCTCAGGTTTTGACAATTTAAAATATAAAAATGTTCAGGTTCTGTCAATTTAAAATCTCAGAATGTTCAGGTTTTGTCAATTTAACATATCAGAATGTTCAGGTTCTGTCAATTTAAAATCTCAGAATGTTCAGTTTTTGTCAATTTACAATATCAGAATGTTCAGGTTTGGTAAATTTTAAATTTCAGAATGTTCAGGTTTTGTCAATGCTATGGAGCGCAATAGGCCAGTGGATAAGATGACAACCTCACAAGTCTGCAGATATTGGTTCGGAACCCAAAACTACAAAGACTTTCATCTATCAAACTTAAACCCCGAGGATTGTCTCCCAGGAAAACTGCCGCAATATTTCTGCTTTACAATTCTCCCAGTCTACACAATGGCCGTAATGATAGCTTTCAGATGAGTGCCGAGGACACACTATGTGGATAATGTATAACGGCAGGTCAACGGGTTAACGACGTTGTTCGTAATCTCGTATATCCACGTGGGGAAAACAACTGCGAGAGATTCGGTAGTGGATCGCGCCGCGCTTGTAACTTACGGGGATATGTGTGACGGTCGTTCAGAAAGCAATTTCAAACTACTGAACGTAAAACTTAGTACATCATAGTACATAGTACATAGTGCCTAGTACATCATAAGCAGCTGAAAAATGCTGGTGTTGACTGCAACGCCCTGTAAGGGATTTACAACATTAAACAAAAATAACAGCAAGGTTAAAAAGGCAACAGCATCGACTTCATTGCACGGGCCTTTATCCCATATGGTTCGATCTCTTTCCGCAGGACGGCCTGTCGAAAGCGTCACATAAAACTCCGTAGCTCCAGCGACGACCCTGAGAAGTCTACGAGAAAATTGCGCTCGTGGACAGAAAGACGTAGGCCGGGATTGAAACCACAACCTTCGAAGGGCAAGGCAGCCGCGGTAACCACTACGCCACGGGGATCCCTTGCAGTGTGTGAAATTTAACCCTTCTTCTGTCCAGTGGCACGTCATCAGCATAGGGCAGTATACCTCAATGACAATAATATCAGAACTTTGGACCATAAATTATGCAGTTCACATGTAGGTTGCTGGCCTCTGGCTGTGAAGGACATTTAAAATGATTGAAGGCACGGGAAGAAAGAGACACGTGAGGTCATCACGGTATTAGATAAATAAGTTCATAGGTATCGAATTTTATCTGAAGCAAATGTCAAGAACTCATGATAGAACACGAGGTCATGATAGAACAGGAACTCACGATAGAACAAGAACTCACGATAGAATAATAACTCACGATAGAAAAAGAACTCATGATAGAACAGGAACTCACGATAGCAAGGACACTAAACTCTAAGCTTTGACTCCTCTCTTTCTGTGGTCATCATGATTATCATGTGCTTTGAATATTGGCGTAGACGTTCATGTCCCTCCATAGATCTCGGTCACTTCCCGTTTTGAATCGTTTCTATTGACGATATACCTCTACCATCAAGAATCATTTCTCCGGGTATGTCTCTGTCTCTTCTACTTTTCATCTTTCCCGAGGTCTATATGTTCTCGAGTGTCTCTCTTCTCATGACATGACCACAGAACATTGTGTGGCCTCTTTTTTATAGTTGTACAGCGCTCGCTCTTAAACTTCCGGTCTACTGATGCCGAGGTAGCGGGTTCAACCCCTACATCTGTCAGCTGGACTAAAATGTTGACTTCTCATCCTTGACTTGGGGACGTAAATTACAAGTAGCTCAGAAGTCGGAGTGGGTTGACCAGATGGCGAGGGACACTGGTAACGGGGAAAGATAATCCACACATAAATCAGCCCAGGTCACTAGAAGCAGCAGCACATGTATTGACTACGCTTGAGTTCAAAGAGAGTGAATGAAAAAACATAAAAACATTTACCACTTTCACGATGTAGTGATTTTTTTTTTTTTTTGCGTGATGGCTATCTTTCCATATTACCAGTGTACCTCGCCGTCAGGCTAGCCCACTCCAACTTCTGATGTACTTGTAACTTACGTCCCAAAGTCAGGACGAGATGTCAACATTTTAGTCCAACTGACGGGAAGTTTAAGAGCGACTGCACTTATCCATTCGGCCATGCTGGACTCATTTAATATATACATATACATATACACATAATATATATATATATATATATATATATACATAATATATATGCACATATATACATAATTCATTTATTTACTTTATGTGATATATAACCCTGTAGCTAAATGATGGTTTTGTTTTCCCAGTCACCCTATAGCCATATATAATACCCCCCCCCCCCCATACCTACATGTCTCAATCGTCTCTTGTCTGCCGTTTGAAATACGGCAATGTACTATTCTTCTCTCCCTTTGCTGTTTCTGGAAACTCCTTAAAGGCATGCTAACATTGTCCGTTTCTCCCTGTTCTGAGCGCCAGTCTGCATCTATTGATTTATTTATTTGACAATTAAAGAAGGTCAGAAAGATGCTTTCAGGTCTAAAATCAATGGAATCCATTATAAAAAAGACAGTATTTAAAGGGAACAACGCAAGCAACATAGATCGGTGTGATTTGAACTAGTAATGTTAGTACTCTATTTGAAATACAGTGTCGCGGTTGTGCAGAGGCTAGCACGGTTTCCTATTAGCCCAGTGGTTATGTTTCAAATCCCCATCAAAGCGATGATTTTTTTTTTGTGGGTATAATTGGTCTAGACTCCCTGGTATTCCCAGTATACTGACAAAAAGAAACAAAATGATTTCTTGCTGTACACATATTCGACACACTGCTGCGGGCGATTTAGAAGCAGGTCGCCTTGTGTTGGTTTCCATACAAAGGCATGCGTGTCGGTCGTTCAGAAAGCATTAGCAAACTACTGAACGTAATCTTGCCAAGAAATCAAAAACAGTCGAAAAAATGTTGGATTTGACTGCGACGTCATGTTAAGGCTATGCAACAGACTTTTATTGTTAACTCTCCCGCCTTGTCCACCTTACAGCGGTAAGGGATATTGTATGTTACAACGACCTCTAGAGCTATGCCACGGTAGTGCAGCTACAGGTATGGACTCTCATGTCGGACAGGTCAGAAGATATGATTAGCCAACGAGCAAAGCGATCGTCTCCCAGCGGCTGACTTGGAAACGGGTGTGTCGGGGTTGTGAAACTGTGTTCACTACACTTAAACCTCAGACGCCCGTGTGGCAGTGAAAATACGTGAAATACTTTAAAATGCGAGCAAATGAATATGATATAAAACAAGTAGGATTTAAATGAACATAATCATGCGGGACATGATTGATACAGGCATTGATAATGCACATTGGGAGCAAGTCGCCGATGAACGTGTTGCATGGAGGGCAAATATCAGAAATGGAATAAAGTCAAAGGAGAAAATTATTGCAGAAAAATCACACACCAAGCGTTTGAGGCGTAAGATGGTGCATGATGGTGGAAATGACCACGTGTTCAGATGCACCCACTGTGAACGGACATTTACAGCGCAAATTGGCCTTATCAGTCACACTCGCTACCGCCATAGTTAAAAGTTATTATGCCTTTTTAAAGCACAAACTATCGTCTGTCAAGACGGCAAGGTGCCAATGGAATCATGCAAACAAGAGCATATCTGGAAGAAAAAAACAGAATTGCCCAAATGACCAATGTCATCACACTGCTCCTAGATTAATCAGATAAATACATTTTTAAAAAAATAATCACTTTCATTATATACATATATCTTTATAAGTGCCCCATTCATCTCCCATATATTACACAAGAAGAATCTCGACATAGTGTATTAGAACTGACTGAAATTCATAGAAGACAAGATAATAGAACCAGATATTAGAAGATGTAATATACAACCTATTTAAACAGTTTCCAGCAGGATTCGAACTTCTCACATTGAAACAACGCCGCTGCTTCTCAGAAAGAACAAATGCACCTCGTGAGAATCTCCAAGAAAGATGGGGGAATATTTTTATGGAAGACATCCGATGTTGTACACAATGATACTTAAGTAGTTCAGACCGTGTCTAATGGCAGCAACATGACAGCTAAAACAACAACGACATTATAAGAATCTATGTCAGAATACACATAAGGAGGAAAGATCGACCATTTATTAAATATGCGGTATCTATAATATGTTATGTAGGAGGGCGCGGTAGCGTAGTGGCTAGCACACCAGTTTGCCGACACGGTAGTAGTTTGTTCGTATCTCCTCCTCCCACCTCCCACCCCCACCTCCCCCAGATGGCGGTTTTGTTAGCTGGCTTTGGGTCTTGGGTCGACCTAGCCGCAAATGTTTCCCACAGTAAAGATGGATGGGATGGTATTGACCATATCCATATGTGTCGATAGGTCTATATAAAAAATGAGGCTAGCACCATAAACCCACTAACTTAAGGTGTTAAAGGAGTCTCTACTTTACTGGCATTATCAACTGCCACATACATTACATGTGTACATTGGTAAGCACATATCTTAACGTACCTAACTAGTTATATGTCTATCTAGCTATATGTCTATCTAGTTATCTATCTGTCTAGCTATCTAGGTATCTGTCTTTCTAGTTATCTAGCTATCTGTAAATCTAGCTATCTAGCTACCTGCCTGTCTAGCTATCTGTCTATCTAGCTATCTTCCTATCTAGCTGTCTGTCTATCTAGTTACCCAATTTTAAACAGAAACATTGACATCTATAGTCATTTATTCATTCTTTTGGATAACAGATGGTTACTTAGCTTGTAAAGTAGTTCTTTCAAGCTGTTGTATGTTCATACGTTTTAATTCGTTTTGTTCTGTGTTTGTATTATCTTTTTTTTTTTTTTTTGGTCTCATTAGTTGAATCGTTATAATGTTGTCATTTGCATATCGATTTATATTACTGGGATTTTGTAACTTAATGTAATTGTGAATTTGTTTATGATCTTGCATTTTTGCTTACGTTTGACTAATTTACACTCACTCCATGGGTGAAATGTCTGAGAAGTGGCAACATTGGCTCACTAAGTCAGGAATACGCATTGGACACTTAAACATATGCCACTTATTTAATAAAATGCCATAATTATCTTTTATTCTTAATAAAAATTTTCATGTATTCGGCCTTAGTGAAAGTAGACTAACTGAAATCAGAAGAGGACATCTCTATTAAAGGGTACAAAGTTTTTAGAAGGGATCCCTGTAGGAAACAAGAGACAGGCATAGCAGCCAATGCTTCTAATTTACTAAATATTCACCGTGGGCTAGACTTTGAAACTTGCGAAATAGAATGTATTTGGTTAGAGCTGAAACTTCAAAACCGCACACCCTTGATAATTGGCTAACTCTATCGAAATCCCAGGGCTGGACACGTCTAGTACGAAAACTTCACTACCATGATGGATGTGGTGTTCGCTTCCGGGAAGGATATTATACTATTCGCAGACTTTAACATGGATACCAACAAATCCAACATAATTTGGGGAAATATAATTGCATCATACAATTTCCATCAAATAGTACAACAAGCTCCTAGAGTAACAAAATCATCTTCAACAGTCATAGATCACATTTAGGTAACTTGCTCAGACCACATCATAGAATGCACCGTACCCAATTGTGAAATGAGCGATCACTACCCAACATGCTGCACCTGGTCTAAAAAAGGAATTAAAACTCCTAAACATAAACACATAAGTGTAAAATATAGAAGTTACAAAAATTTCAACAAAAACGCATTTTTACAGGACTTGCACAGTTCACCTCAACACAATATTTATCAACTTCATGATCCGGATTTTTTTTTCTCCCCCGATGGTGTTTCCACCTTGTCGTGGTGGGGGAGCTTGAGTTTCTCAATGACCCTGAGAGCTATGCCGGTGGTGGTGTAGCTACCAGCAGGGCTTCCCACGCCGGACAGGTCAAAAGGTAGAGAACAGACAAAGAGAAACACCCTGGTCCTCCAGGTTGGGGGTTGAAGCGTGGGGTTAACATCCCCACCTTTGTAAACACCATTTTGTTACGAAACAGATACATGAGCCTTGAATTCGGACTGACTTATATGGACATCGAACTTGGAACATTAAAGGACTTTTGAGATTTGGAACATGGAATGTACGGAAACTATATCGAGCTGGAGCGGCAGAAGAATTAACCCGGGAGCTGGTTGAATATAAAATGGATATAACAGCAATTCAAGAAATAAGATAGCCAGGAGAGGGTACTTTAGAGCAAAATGGAATGCTTATAATATATGGAGGAAATACCCAAAATAAACATGAATTAGGAACAGGATTTGTCATCAAAAAAGAGTTATGGGGGAACGTTTGGCCCGTGCCCCACTTCACCGTATTTTCAGAACGTCATTCCCCCCCCCCCTTTATATTTCCTATCTAACCCCCCCCCCCCCCATAACTACACAGTATACGTAAAAATGGAAGGTAAATTTAATAGCATATACTAAATCAAGTCTAGACAACCACATCAAACATGATTTGTTGGTCTACTTACTTTATAAAATGAATTTTAGAAGGATGAGACGTACATATTTGTAAAGTATGAAGGGAAAAACGATATTAAGTAATCGGTACTTGTATTAACGCGATCTTGAAATGGTCTTCATTTCCCCCCCCCCTTGGAAACCCTAAAATTACCCCCTGGGGGGGGATTCCCCACCGGTTGAGAACCACTGTTCTAAACTTTAAAGCTGTTAATGATAGGATTAGTAAATTACGAATAAAAGATAAATGGAAAAATATAACGATGATTAATGTACATGCACCTAATGAAGAGAAAGAAGATGATATTGAAGAAGACTTTTATAATGATCTGGAAGATGTCATAGAAGAAACCCCCAAACAGGACATCCTGATTGTGCTGGGAGACTTCAACGCAAAAATAGGTAGAGAGCAAACTCATAAAAAAGTTGCGGGTATGGAAAGCCTACATAGAACTTCAAATGATAATGGATGGAGAGTCATCAACTTAGCAGAAGCCAAAGGACTGCAGATCAGCAGTACCAGACTGCAAAGAAAGGATATACATAAACAATCTTGGAAATAATGTGACAAGAGAACCTATAATAAAATAGATCACATTATAATTAACAACAAAAATGCATCAAACATACAACAAGTTAGAAGCTATAGAGGAGCTGAGTGCCACAGCGACCACTTCCTCGTTGGAGCAAAATTTAAAATAAAACTTAAGAGAGCTTTCTATGCTAAACTACAAAGGATGCACCCAACATATAACAGAGACAAACTACAAGAAATTACAGTCAAAGAGAAATTTGCAGATGAAATAAAATGTAAACTTGAAATTATACAAAACCCGTTGGAGGAAAGCGTTGACCAAACTTGGTTGAACATCAAGAATACAATTCAATCTACCGCAGAAGAATGTCTCGGTGTGTTAACCACGCATAGAAAGAACAGATGGTTCAATCCAAAATGTGAAGAAGCAGTCATTAGGAAAAAGAATGCCAGACAGCTACGGCTAAATGACATCAACAACATCCAAAAGGAAGAGCAATATAGAAATGAATGTAAAGAGGCTACAAAAACAGTTCGACAGCAGAAGCGAAAATATATGAGTAATATAAAAGATATGGAAACTAATCACCAGAAAAACGAATCCAGAAAGTTTATTAAAGAACTGATGTCAATGAAACGAGGGCACCAACACAACACATATGGTTTAAAAGACAAAAATCGGAATATGATAAATATCAATGAGGAAATGTGCAACACATGGAAAGAATACTTTGTTGAATTACTAAATTGTGAAGCTCCAAGTAACACTTTCCCACAGGAAGAGGTTCTAACGTGTGAACCACAAATTGAAGAACCTGCATTTGAAGAAATGCTATATGTAATGACACGACTTAAAAACAATAAGGCAACTGGGGCTGATGGAATTGCTGCTGAATTTATAAAGGCAGGTGGCCATGCATTACATCTAAAGCTATACGAACTAATAATAAAAATCTGGAGGACAGAAGAATTACCCCATGACTGGAAAGAGTCGTTATTGATACCTATCTTTAAGAAAGGAGACAAGTTCCAATGTGGAAATTATAGAGGAATATCACTACTGCCCACAAGCTATAAGATACTATCCGCAGTATTACTAAATAGACTAAAACCATATTCAGAAGACATATTAGGTGACTACCAGGCGGGTTTTAGACAAAACAGATCAACAATAGATCAGATATTTATCTTACGACAAATAGCCGAGAAAAATTGGGAATATAAAAGAGATCTCCATAACATTTTTGTGGATTTTTAAAAGGCTTATGATAGTGTCCATAGGAATAGTCTATGGAATGCTATGCAGGAATTTGGAATACCAAGGAAGTTAATCAACATGACCAGACTATGCATGGAAGATACTTATAATATAGTAACATATAAAGGCAGGAAATCAGACCCTTTCCAAATAACATCTGGCTTGAAACAGGGTGATGCACTATCGCCGCTACTCTTCAATCTGGCTCTAGAGAAAGGTGTAAGGAGGGTAAAGGAAGAATGTGATATTGGAGGAACATCCAAGCTGCTTGGTTATGCATATGATATAGATATTATAGGGGATAATTAACAAAAGACATTGGAAATATTGACTCACTTAAAGGGAAAAGCCCAACAGATGGGGCTGGTTATCAACCAAGATAAGACAGAATATATGGTAATTTCAAGAGAAGGAATGGCTAAAAACTCTGGCCACATACAAATAGATAATATGACCATTAAAAGAACGGAAACACACAAATACCTGGGTACAATCTTCAACTGCTCCAACATCATAAGGGAAGAAATACAAACTAGAATCAATTCTGGAAATAAGATATACTATGCACTACAACATCTATTAAAATCGAAGTCGCTATCTCGTAACACCAAGATCACAATATACAAATTCTGATCAGACCAGTTGTGCTGTATGGCTCTGAAACCTGGAGTACAACGAAAGGAGACGAAGCCTTGCTACAAACCTTTGAGAACAAAGTTTTAAGACGCATCTTTGGACCCATTAGGGATACACAAAGTGGAGAGTGGAAAAGAAGAAGTAACAAAGACATTTATGATCTGTTTAAGTCCCCGCTAATCACTGGTATCCTGAAGGCTAATAGACTACAATGGCTGGGGCATATAGAAAGAATGGAAGACAATAGGGAAACAAAACTCGCTTACACTCAGGAAATAAATGACCGTAGACCCCGAGGTAGACCAAGAAGACGGTGGAGAGATAATACATATACAGACTTACAAGCACTTGGAATCAACGACTGGCAAGAGAAGGTCAATCAGAGAGACGAATGGAGGGAGATGGATTGTATCTGCAGCAAAGAACCTCAATGGCTCGGAACGCTGAAGAAGAAGAAGATGATCCGGATTTTACTCTGGAATTCTGGATGAAGACCTTTAATGATGTGTTTGATAGACATGTGCCAATCAAGGAAGTTTGAGTAAAACATCACGTCAAACCACGTTAGATAACCCAGGAAATACTTGAAATTATGAGAGACAGAGATAAGGCACATAAAAAGCGGGATCTCAGCACATACCGTACTCTTATAGAAACAAATTTCAATATACCAAACGAAGGGAAAAGAAAATTACTTAAAGAACTTAGTAATGGATAAAACAAATAGTAAGGATATATGGAAGGCAAGTAACAACTTGACAAACGAGTATCATCATCATCAAGTGCCGTGCCAGCTGGCGCAGGCGTTCATGGCTCTCCACAGATCTCGGTCTTTGGTGTTCTTGATTAACTCTGCTGATGATATTCCTCCATGCCACCGTCTCAATCCGTCCAGCATCATTTATCTTGGTTTGCCTCTGCCTCTCTTCCCCTCGCATTTCCAGTAGTCACGATTTTCTCCGATGCCTCTCTTCTCATCACGTGACCAAAAAAAGCTGTTTGTCTCTTTCTTATTGTTGTATATAGTGTTCTAGTTTCATTACCCTCTTTCAGGCATTCGTTGTTAGTTACTCTGGCAGTCCAAGGAATTCGCAACATTCGTCTTAAAAACCACATCTCTGTTGCTTCTAAGTTCTTCCTAATTTGTTCATTTACATTCCAAGATTCACTGCCATACAACAAAACTGGTTCTATATAGCATTTTAGCACTCTTTCTTACATTCATTGATAGCGACTTATTGCATAAGATACTCTTCATTTTCTGAAATGCGGCTTTTGCCTGCCCTATTCTGCTCTTAATTTCTGTTGTACAACTTCCATCTGATGTTATAAGTGCCCCTAGGTATTTAAAATTATCCACTTGGTTGAGAATTTCCCCTTCTATTTCTATGTCACATTTTGGTGTCCCCATTTTCTTTGATATCACCATTGTTACAAACAAGTATAACTTCACAAATTCTTTACCATCAAATCATATTACATGCGACCAATTCAGTAATTTTTTCAAACTGACATAGACCAGTTGAAGGCTTAAATACCAAATTCTCCTTGCAACTCATCTTTATTGTATCGTTATTTTAATTTTAAAAACTATAGACAATTAAAATTGGCACTAATGTAGTTACTCTAATAACATCGTTTCTATCAAATAGAAAGCAAGTAGTATCACACAATAAATCCCTGTCTCAAACCACTACCTTCAATATTGGAGTACCGCAAGGCTCTATTCTTGGCCCTCTATTATTTGCCATATACATTAACGATCTACCTTTACATCTTTCATCGTCCTGCGATCTATTTGCAGACAACTGTACAGTGTACACAAACGCTGAAAACTGTAATTTGCTGGAGTCGTCTTTGCAACAAGAATGTAATAATGTAGTTAGGTGGAGCTATGCAAACAGTATGCAAATTAACATCACTAAAATAAAATCAATATTATTAACAACCAGACAATGACTTCAAACTCTAAATTCACACACATCACTTCAACTTCGATAACATGCCAGTAAAAAGTGTAATTGAGCACAAAACATTAGACCTAATCATTGATAGAAACCTAACCCTTAATTCCCACGTTCAAGCGCTCGTTAAACAAACAGCGGAAAAAGTCTACCAACTCGCCAAAAATTAAAAATTTCCTTGATAAAGACACAAGGAAAATATTCTATACATCTCACATAAAGACACGTTTTGACTACTGCTCTACAATCTGGGACGGTTTTTCTAATTCAAGCATCATGATAATTTACTCACTCCAGAAACGGGCCATGACTTTACTTGCTGCTTGCTTGCTTGTGTTCGCTGGCTGTGAACTAAAGCGTGAAGTCGTGTATGTCGGATGAAGACATCCTGTTGACAACATCAGTGTGATGTCATACAGGACCTGAGGTTTGCGTGAGTATCCGTTGTCCCATGTCTGACTTATTGGTGATTCCTCGCCGTGCAGGCAGACACTCTCCGACTTCGGAGGAATCAACGATCCTACTGACTTCAGCCAGGACCCCGAAGGGACCTGTTGCCCAGGACGCGTCAATAGATCTTGGCCAGTATAGAATCCAGCCCTGGTGCCTTGGAAACACCTCTGCGTCCCACTGAGTTTACTTTATAGCAAACATTTATCTGACAATCCTAGCCTGTATAAACACCTTCAGTTACTACCACTCCGCAAACGCCTGCTTTTCAATAAGGCCAAACGAATTCACAAAATCCTACATCGGAATGCCCCAAATTACCTTTGGCTATTGCTTAAATATAATACTAGACACAGTAAACGATTAAATATACTACACATTTCGAAGCCTAGGATTGACTTATACAAAACAAGCTTAACTTACTCTGCAGCTCAGCTTTGAAACAATCTTTCACAAGAAATCAAAGACATCACCAATCCCTATACATATAATCGCAAATTATTCGAACACTATCTCAGTGCGGATTACCTTCCCCCTTAATAATAGAAATAATAATAATAACAAAACCCTAGTATAACAGCCAGTCCCGCTTTGGTATACCAGCATATTCCACATAGCTAATAACAATAATAATAATAATGTGCCGGCATGACACATGATTGATTGAATAACAAGTGTCACACAATTATCTAATATTACTGAGTCGTGTAGTATTGATGTTCGCATTTTGCCCATGCCTTTATAATGCATATCTTTTATATTGTTGCTGTTCTATGTTAGCCTTGAATGGTGTATGCATGAAATAATGTATGAAAGAGAGTGATAGAAGGGCAGAATATTAGGCGGGCCTGCGTGCCCAATTCTTAACCCTTTGAAAATAAAGTTTGTTCGTTCGTTCGTTTGTTCTTTCTAGCTATATGTCTATCTGTCTATCTAGCTATCTGTATGTCTAACTATCTGTCTATCTAGCTATCTGTCTAGCTATCTGTCTATCTAGCTATCTGTCTATCTTGATATCTAGCTATATGTCAATCTAACTATCCAGCTATCTGTCTATCTAGCGATCTGTCTTTCAAGCTATCTGTCTATCTAGCTATCTAGTTATCCAGCTATATAGTTATCTGTCTATCTGGCTGTCTGTCTATCTAGCTATCTGTCTATCTGTCTATCTAGCTATCTGTCTATCTAGCTATCTGTCTATTTAGCTGTCTAGCTATCGGTCTATCTAGTAATCTATCTATCTATCTATCTATCTATCTATCTATCTATCTATCTATCTGCCAATCTAACTATCTAACTATTTGTCTATCTGTCTATCTAGCTATCTGTCTATCTAGCTATCTGCCTATCTTGCTATCGGCCTATCTAGCTATCTGCCTATCTAGCTATCTGTCTATCTAGCTATCGGCCTATCTAGCTAACTGTCTATCTAGCTATCGGCCTATCTAGCTATCGGCCTATCTAGCTATCGGCCTATCTAGCTATCTGTCTATCTAGCTATCGGCCTATCTAGCTAACTGTCTATCTAGCTATCGGCCTATCTAGCTATCTGTCTATCTAGCTATCGGCCTATCTAGCTATCGGCCTATCTAGCTATCGGCCTATCTAGCTATCTGTCTATCTAGCTATCTGTCTATCTAGCCATCTGTCTATCTAGCCATAAGCTTACCAGTATGACTACCTACATGTCTGCTTGTCCACTTACCTACCTACTTATTTGTCTACCTACGTATATATCTGTCTGCCTGTCAGTCTGTCTATCCATCTGCCTGTCTGTCTGGATCCTCTCCTCTCTCTCTCTCTCTCTCTCTCTCTCTCTCTCTATATATATATATATATATATATATATATATATATATATATATATATATATATATATATATATATATATATATGGACTGAGTGACTGTCTGGCTGGGTAAACCTTTCGAAGTACCCAAGTATTGACCGAGAGTCAGTTAATCAGCCAGTTACACAGTTAAAGAGCATTGTGGTAGCCGGCTATTAGCGCATTAGTCGATTACCGATTCAACCAGCCGTACTGACAGGAATGGATTCGTTTTCCGACAAGTACTGCTCTAGACTCGAATCACCTTTGTAACATAACGGACGATCTCGTACCTTGTGATGTAGTAGCCTTGTAATGCGAAGGCCTACACATCACAGCCCAGCAACATGGTCTAACGTGAGATTATCTATATTTTAACCTTACCTGTAACAACAAGGCTTGTTAAGAGAATGAGCACACTAGATCCAAATTCGGCATATAATATATTGTGAGCATATGATGATAAGGGAGTCGCAGTTGCGTAGTGGCTAGACACTAGACTACCGGAAAGATGGTCATGGGTTCGATTTGCATCGGGGTGGATACGGATTTGCTTTTTAATGACCTGAGCTCCCAGGTGGACACAGCATAAAGAGAGTACCAAAAATGACTTGGTAAGTAAAGGCGGCCGGCGAGATACTGACCTCATCGCACAGTGCTGATTCGTCTTTACAAATATGGGCCTTGTACCGTTTGCGTAATGCGCCATTGGGTGTTTGTTTGTTTATCTATGTTATTGTAAATTTATTGTGAAGAGATTTGGAAGTAGAATTGTCAGAGTTGAACATGTCCTTCGTTGAACAATATGTTCCTGTCAAAGTGGATGTTTTGTTTGAGAAAAAAAAAAGAAATTTGCTTAATAGCGAAAATGGAAATTCCACAGCAAAGAAATCATATGATTTGTTTATTTTCTAGTGTATTTATTTGTTTATTTTGAAGTGATAAAAATGTTTATGCGAAGGCAGTGTAAGTGTCGATGATGATCCACCTGTTAACGACCACAAGCACATAGATTCCTGCTGGTCAAGCAGTACCTCGCAACGCACAATGTGACAACTCTGGAATATCCTCCATGTTCTCCAGACTTGGCTTGCCTGAATATTTCTTAGTCCCTTGCTCCACATCGATGCTAAATGATTAGCGTCATAAGCTCTTTGTATATTATCACCAATAAATAATGCCGTTGACAAGGGATTGAAAGAATGGGTTGACGGGATGTATCCAACAATCGTATTAATTTTGACAACAGTTAGTAGTTATTAACGGTAGCTATTTTTTAAAGAAAGTATGGTGTAAATGATCTAAATCAGTGGTTCTCAACCGGTGGGGAATTCCCCCCCCCCCCAGGGGGGAATTTCATGGTTTCCAGGGGGGAATGAAGACCATTTCAAGATCGTGTTAATACAAGAACCGATTACTTGACATAGTTTTTCCCTTCATACTTTACAGTTATGTATGTCTCGTCCTTCTAAAATTCATTTTATAAAGTAAGTAGACCCACAAATCATGTTTTATGTGGATGTCTAGACTTGTTTTAGTATATGCTATTACATTTGCCTTCCACTTTTACGTATACTGTGTATGGGTGAGGGGATTTTTAGATAGGAAATATGAAAAGGGGGGGGGGGAAATGACGTTCTGAAAATACGATGAGAAGGGGAACGGGCCAAATTTTTGATAGGAAGGAGGGGGGGGGGGGGAATGGCGTTCTGAAAATATGGTGAAGGGGGGAATGGGACAAAAAAGGTTGAGAACCACTGATCTAAATGCTACTCTGGATTTTATACAATATAAACAAGATAGCCAGAAACAGTATCTGTACAATGGATTATTGCCTGGCATATTTCGCTGCCTTTCTTCATAGTTATATATCATGCTTGCTTGTGTTCGCTGGCTTGAGCTCCAACGCGAAGTCCTGTATGTCGGATGAAGGCATCCTGTTGTCCAACATCAGTGTGATGTCATACAGGACCTGAGGTTTGCGTGAGTATCCGTTGTCCCATGTCTGGCTTATTGGTGTGCAGACTGGTGGTTCCTCGTCGTACAGGCAGACACTCTTCGACTTCGGAGGAATCGGCGATCCTACCGACTTTAGCCAGGACCCCGAAGGGAATATCTACTGAATAGATAAATCCTGGTTTGGATGACATACTTAATACGTATAGTCACTGAAAATAGGACAGGCAATAAAGTATGCGAATATTTGTTTATAACTTCCTTGTTTACATTCACTAACGAAACACATTGTTTTGAATTGTATGCATTAAAGAAATTCAGGAAAGCTTTTGAATCTACTTCGTATACACCTCTGTAATGTGTTTCTTCTCTTTCGCCGTTTCTTTCTGTTGATATTTGATATTCATAAACAACGACCTGGTTTGATTGGTGAGTCGATTGATTTCTAGATTGTTTTCAATGGATATCTTTATTGCATTGTGAAACTATTGATTATTGCACTTCTCACTGAAATCACACCAACATATCAACACAGCGCATGAAATCCATAGGGCTGGCAACGTTTCCATTGTCCGAATCAAAGAACCGGCACATACGCCGCATTGTCTTTTCTTGGTTGGTTTGATCATTGTGAATTGTTGCCAGGGTGGTAGCCGTTTCCGAGTCCTCGTCATTATCTTTCGCATCTGTCGTTGGTGGGAAGGAAGGAAGGAAGGAAGAAAGGAAGGAAGGAAGGAAGGAAGGAAGGAAGGAAGGAAGGAAGGAGGCAGGCAGGCAGGCAGGCAGGCAGGCAGGCAGGCAGGCAGGCAGACAGACAGACAGACAGAAAGGAAAGAAAGAAAGAAAGAAAGAAAGAAAGAAAGAAAGAAAGAAAGAAAGAAAGAAAGAAAGAAAGAAAGAAAGAAAGAAAGAAAGAAAGAAAGAAAGAAAGAAAGAAAGAAAGAAAGAAAGAAAGAAAGAAAGAAAGAAAGAAAGAAAGAAAGAAAGAAAGAAAGAAAGAAAGAAAGAAAGAAAGAAAGAAATGCTTGCGAACGGTAAAGTTGACTGCCTGTGAACTAAACCCAACAAACGATCAGGTCAATCGACCAATACAGAAATAACTAAACCTGTCCGACAGTCTTGTCTGAGGATGGCATTTTACTTCAAAATCTGTAGCGTTTTATTCTTTGTAGAGAAAATTACAAAGCATATTTAATAATGTCTTCAACACAGTTTAACTACCAGCATATTTGGAATTATTAGGTATTAGCGACGGCTCAAATCGCGTACATAAATATAGAATTTAACATAAACTAAAAGGGTTAGTGTAATCGCTAGGCGCTTGTGCTGGTAATGTCAGACGAATGGTCGCATGAGAGCTCGACGCCTGCTAAGAGACTATTCATTCCGTGCATTCAGACCTATAAAATATGTAGGTCCTATCACATGACCCGTATCAGGATCCCGCACTGGAACTTTTAAAAAAACCATAAATAAAGTAAGCCAATCAATCAATTAGGTGCCGTCTCCACAATGAAGGTTGGCTGCAATTGATCTCCAACACTGCCTGTTTCTCGTAATGACAGTACATTCTGTCAGATTTATGTTTGTCTATCTCTTGATGTTATCTTCCCACTTGTATCGTTGTCTGCCTATTGCTAGCTTGCCCTCAGCCTTGCCCTCCAGTATGGATTTTATAAGAGGGTTATGTCTTTTAACGTGGCCGAAATATTTCACTTCCCTCTTTTGTATTACTTTCATCGTCTCTTGTTTTCTTCCCAGTTTTTCTAGAACCTCTGTATTTGATTGTTTTTGTTTCCACTACATACGGAATATTCTTCTGTATAGCCACACCGCCCAATGCCTCTATTCGACTGTCAAAGTAAGTACAGGACACTGTCACACATCTAGAGGCTCGTGTATATATGTTGTTAGCTATATATGTTAGAGTTATCGGGATTCAATGGGTGATGTTTAGTTTAGTTTAGTTTAGTTTAGTTTAGTTTAGTCGACGGATCAACAGTACGACACACGGGTGTAACCCATTAGTGCTTCGTTCTACTCCTAACGCAAGCCTGAGTCCGGAGAATCTCTGCTCAGTGCACGAACTCTGTAGCACCGGCGAAGATCCTGAAATACTTTGGGTAGATTTTTAACTCGAAATTTTGCTCGGGCAGCGCCGTAAGGCTACTCGTGTTCGATTTCCAACTGCCAAGGGATTTTTTACGTGCGCAACAATACACACGGGTGATGTTACCAATATTATGTCGGCCGCCTTTACTTCAGAGAATATTTCATGGGACCAATTTTAGGTTCAATCGACCTGGGAGACGAAGTCACTTTTCCATTAATCCCATAAAGTAACATATAAGTAAAATCCTAAAGAATACCTATCTATGAATCCCATAAAGTAACATATAAGTAAAACACTAAAGAACACGTTTCTTTGAATCCCATAAAGTAATATATAAGTAAAACACTAAAGAACACTTTTCCAAGTCTTGAAGTGTCTTTAGTGTATGGCGCTTGCCCTAAAGTTCATAGACTAAAGGGCATTCGACTTTATTACATAGGATAGCCCAAAAAGTTCGTGGGGAACAATTCTGATGTGGTCAAGCTAAATTTGAATGTGACAAAATATTCATAAAAGTTCCACAACTAGTGCAGAATTTGGAAGAAATTAGTCTCTTCGTAACTCTCAAGAACCTGTCCTCACACGCTTGGGGAATCTAGCTCCAAGTGGTATTTTATACTGCATAAACTGTGGTGAAACTAAGAAAATTGTTGGCAGTTTCAGGAACGATTAAAGTTGTCAACTTGACTAAATCAAGTATCGTTTCAGCATCCCAGATATATTGGGTCAATCCTGATGTCATAAAAATATTGTAAAAACTGCCAACATTGTACCTTGCGGTGTATGGCAGAGGGGTCTTTTAGCCTGAGGAATTAAAGGCCGCCTGGCTAGTGCAGTCGCCGCGAACTGCGCAGGTTAGAATTTTCTTTTTTTCCCCCAACAGAAAATAAAATCCCACACCTTACCGAGGGATCGAACCCGGGTCTCCCGAATGAGAGTCCGGCGCTCCAGCCACTCGGCCAGCCGCTCCTCTGTATGAAAGCAAATCAGAACAATTAGCAAACAAGTGAGGAATTATGTGGAGGTAGCCGGGGTGTGGTTTTGTATAAGAACGAGAAACAGTGGACGGGCAGAAATAACAATGAAGAAATATTGAAAGAAGTTAACTCACAAAGATAATTGGTTACTCGCATCAGAAGAAAACAGTATACATTCCTTGGCCATACCATGAGGAGGGAAAAGCTGGAGTATTTCGATACAACGGTAAGGCTGGAGAGAAAGGCAGAAAGTAGACCAAAAGAGAAGATGCTGGACAGTTTGACATCATGGCATGGAGGAACATCAGTATAAGAAATGACTGATCGCACATTAGATAGACAGAGGGCTGAGGACAGACATGATTACTAACGCTTCACTGAACGGATTATAAAAAGAAACAACAACAGTCACTCAGTTTGAAACAGCAAATGTACAACTATGCCGAGGTCTTGAAATTGTGAGAAATGTTGCGAGTGAGTTCAATGTAGCCCGTGTCATGGTAGGTGATAATGTGATTGTAAAGCTGCACACTCTGCTCTGTTGAAATCAAGGATTTTAAACAATATTGTCTTCCCACCTTTGCTTGGTCACGTAAATTACAAGTACCTCAGAAGTTGGAGAGGGTTCTCATCTCATCGCATCTTTTTCCTCTTGTAGCTTGCGGTGGAAGAGTGTTTATAGGCTTCATGTATCGAAATTACCCTGGACTCTGCTATTCATGAGAGGCTTCTCGTGATAGCGAAATTCAATGATCATAAAGACAGCTAAGCCTCATACAAATTCAGTCCAGTGCGCTCAATACTATTAGCATGTGCGTGGACTATACTTGAGTTCAAAGCTAGCGAGGGAAATAAAACACACAATTTGCAAGATTAAATTACATTATTCTTAATGCTAAGAAGGCAACATTCGAGAAAAATTATCCAGAATTTTGTAGTAACTATTTCATTTCATTTCCAAACATGCTCACATACACCATGTGATGTTGAATGAAGTTTTTCCCGTTGTAAAACCATGCTAAGCTACATGCGGAGATCACTGTTATGTCAACATTTCACAATGTATGTAGTTGTTTACTGTATAAAATCTGAGAATGCCATTGAAAACTGATCACTGTAACTAGATTCCATTATCTATATTTCATTTTCCTGAAGCCAAACGAAATGGAGGCAATTATTTGATTAATAATAAATAAGATTATATTATTTTTTTTCCCCGCGTTTCCATCCTGTTTCAGGATATTGCGGTCAACACCAGCATCTTTCAGCTGTATGTTGATTCCTAGGCTAGATTACGCTCATCAGCACGCCACGACTTTCTGAGCGACCGGCTCCATAATCTCATAAGTCACTTTTGCAATTCGAACCACTGCTAATTCTCGTCGCGTCACGTTACAAGAGTATTCGGGGTTAGCGGAGAAAGCTGCTAACCCCTCGGCCATGGAGCCGGCACAAGGTTATATTATGAGAAGATTAATAATAAAGTTATGTTATGAGAAGAAGTAGACTGGAGAACTTGGTGACAACTGGCAAGATCGAGGGGAAGAAAGCTAGGGGAAGGCAGAGAAGTAAATACCTGGATGGCTTGACCGCGTGGTATAGTCGAGACAACAACGCTGAGCTGGTTCACGATTCTGGTGATCGCGTGAGATGGCGAAACATGACCGCCCACGCTTATCGACATAGCACATGATGAAAGTTATATTTTTATTTGTTTAAAAATTGTGTTGAATATTTCATGATCTAACCGCTGCACTAAAGGAACATACTTTTAACGAGGCCATAATTGTTTCGTTTTTGTTTTTGTTTTGTTTTTTTAATGTTACATCTTGATATTTGAGAATTAAACATTCCGAATTTCAAATAGATAAACCCCAATTATGTTTTGTTGAAAATCTAAAAGAGATATTTGAAATGTTAAGGTCATATTTTTACATATTAGATCATATTTTGTCATTTTCTTAAATATTATATGAGTCTTAAATGGACAGGTCTTAAATGGTCGGCATATTTGTACGATCTAAGGTTCTAAAAACTTTCTCTCTGTAATCCCGTTTATCACGCAGAGTCTCGCAGCGGAGCGAGAACTGAGGTGGTTCGACCCCCGCTCGTGACTTGCGGATACTGAGCCGGCCGCTCAGAAAGCAATGGCAAACTACTGAGCGTAATCTTGCCAAGAGATCAACAGACAGCTGAAAGATGCTGCTGTTGACAGCTAAGTCCTGTAAAAGGATACGCAAAACATTTATTTAAGGTTCTAAACGTATTTGCTCTGAAAATAACTAAAATCATTAATATTATACAAACACGCGTGTTTATTTGTGTCTATAAACTTCACCATTCACGGTACTGTTTCTTCATTCTTTGGTTGCGTTATTTATATTCAAACATCACATCGTAATTATCTGAAAGGATATATAGACTACTCTTTATATACAGAGTGTGTGTGTGTGTGTGTGTGAGAGAGAGAGAGAGAGAGAGAGAGAGAGAGAGAGAGAGAGAGAGAGAGAGAGAGAGAGAGAGAGAGACTGGCCGTTTCTCATTATCAGAAAATGAAATTCAGATAATGCGAAAATAATTTAGCCCGAGGATTACCATTCTTAAGCACTAAATACTGGTTTTTTGTTTTCGTTCTTAATGGTTTCTATTTTTTCTTTACTTATTTCAGAAATTCAATTCTACTTTTCTATTGTTATTTATACTATTACTTATTTAAGACTACTCACGTTTATATGAACAGTCCTCATTTATTATTAAGGATTTATGGGAGGTTGATACCTAGCTAAAGATATTATTTTCTCGCGCATTCAAAATGTAATCTTTATGGGTAATTTTTTATTGTCTGTTGTTTATTTTATGTTGTTTATGTGTGAAATGATTAGGACGTTACAGTGCCATCGTGCTTTTGATGACAACTTTTGCCGCTCGCTACGTAAGGGAAAGGCTGGTATCGTTTTCCTCCATACACTCAGGCCTACAACATCTGTGGTCCTAGCACTTCCCATACCCACAGCAGGATTCTGCTTCGGGGCATTGTTTGACCCTTAAATTAAGACAATCATGCAGTGTCTGTTGGACCACAGTCGAGAAGATCGACTTAATTGCATTAGATTTATTTCATCTGGCTCGGTCTCTTTTCGTAGAATAGCAAGCCGCTTGCTGAGAGCATCACACACAGCACCAACTCCGTAGCTCCAGCGATGACCGCCAAGAGTTGCCGGAAGAATTGCACTCGTGGTTTGAACAAGTCCGGAAAACGAACCCACGAACATTAGGGTGTAAGGCTGACAGGTTGACTAAAAAAGGAATCATACGCGGTCAAACTTTCTTATTGGGTGCTCAGTCTGCTCGATCATGGGTGACTATTTTAGGTTCAAAGTCAACTTATAACCTCCTTCACAATGGGGAAATCTTCAGTAGGCGGTACGGCGACTACTTTGGCAAAATTATAAATTACAAAATTTGCATGTAAGATAATATATGTATAATTTGTGTGTGTGTGTGTGGAGGGAGAGAGAGAGAGAGAGAGAGAGAGAGAGAGAGAGAGAGAGAGAGAGAGAGAGAGAGAGAGAGAGAGAGAGAGAGAGAGAGAGGATACATTCTGGTGTGCAATGACCTGACATCTCTTAGTGTGATTTAAAGGTCCCGTTCGCAGCAATACTGGATCATATCACAGTACGAAACAGCTGTCTTTGAAACCAACTAATTATGTAAGCGCCTGACAGTGTAATGTTCAGAAGCCGAGGGTAAAAGATTGGTTGATTTGCTCAAGTGATGTAAATCTGGTTAATTAAAGAAGCTGCAGACGAGTGCAAGGTCTTCGACGACTGGAAACATGGACACACCAGCTGTGCCTGCAGCAAATTGTCCTTTAGGCTTGATATGTCAATAAAAACTAAGCATCTCTACAGAAACACTGTTAATCTGAAATTTTCAGTAATATTCTTTATTCGTCGACTGAACAGTGCCGATGCATCCAATGTGTTGTTCATTTTGTCTTGACTTGCATAATTTGTTCACAGACTCCTCTCGGCAAACGAACAACTTACCGACAAGCAATAGATGTATTGCCTGTGCTTATTCTTTTTCTTCCTCGCCCAGCTTTCGAGGGCAGTGCGTGCTACTTAGTAAAGCAGCCCAGAGGCCAGAGTGTCCGACCCCAGCATGCACTTGTTCAAGGCTTACTTCCTCTAGACAGATTCCATCCGAGACTGTGGGCTCTCTAATTACTCGTGGGCAGATTCTTTTACCTAATAATTTTACTAGAGCGGCAGTCTTTCAGTGCAATGTTAGAAATGACCACTTGCGTGAGGGTTGTTAACGTACATAACATGCAGACGAGACCTCCCGTTTTCGCCCTGACTAGAGAAGACTTGGTATCCGATATCACTTCCCAGGATATCAGGGATAACTGTGATATCTGAATAACGAAGACACAAGCAATATATTTCACGATTTATTGCCTGACATATTTCACTGCATGCACAAAATAGTCGCTTGATAAATTTTGCAGAAGCCATAATGATTAATCTACATAGGCTAATTTTGTGCAAACAGAAAGACATGATAGTTAGCTTCAAATTCCCATGTTGGACAATTGACATTGCTTTGCGAACATGTGAATATTTCAGCTTGAAGGATTTTTCTAGTTATTTTACTTTATGTTGTGTGAATTCTGCAGTATGTACCTGACGAGATGCAGCGAAATATGCCAGGCAATATATCGTGCAATCTAGTTTTTGTGTCTTCGTTATTCAAATCGTGATATCACTAGAAATCAGTGACTCTTGTATATAACATCCAGACCTTTGCAGGGGTTCGACCTTAGTAACGCCTGAACTCAACATCTTACTGGCTCAACCATGCCTCATCCCATTCCTGGGGTGGAGACTAGCTCTGACTTTGGAGATGTTGAATGTTTAGTTGTAAATCCTTTATTTAAAACAATTCAGCTCTAACTTTGGAGATGTTCGTTGTTTAGTTGTGAATACTTTGAAAAACTCAGCTCTCTCTCAAGCCTAATGCAATCACGTTCAGGTGGTGTAAGTCCTGAAAAAAGATCTGTATATATCGGAGTGAGGTTGTGTAGACAACCCCGTCCCCCTATCTAAATTACCGAAGAACCATTTCCAAGGCCTATGTGTTGCAGTGCTCTTCTTTCCCTTTTCAAGCTGAGAAACCAGCGAAGTGCGCAAGACTTGTACTTGCACATCTGCGGAAAGACATGTCGATCCCTAGAAAGTTGGCCAGACAGGTTGTCCAGTCTGTGGGTAGGACGCACCAGGAAGAGCTGCTACCAGGGCTTGGTCAGTGTGAAACCTAGTTCTGGTTTTGGAACCTTAGCGATCCACTTCGGAGATGGAAAGGGAGATTTAAATTATCTGAAATTATCTAGGAAATACACAAGTGGGATCATGTTGTGGGCAATAGGCAATTATTCTACTTTCTGTTTTGTAACTACCTGATCGAAAGCTCTGGGATACACAAGCTGTAACTTTTGTTGCAACACCCCATGTTAATGCATTCCACTGAGTCTTCATTATTTGTTTAACGCTGTTAGTCCCAATTATCTACTCAAAATAATGTTTAGAGACAATGTGAAACTCATTGTTTAACGCACAAAATAGTCCCTTGTTAAAGATCGCAGAAGCCATCATGATTAATCTGCATAGACCCGCTATGTGCAGACAGAAAGACATGATAGTCAGCTTAAAATTACCGCGTCAGACAATTGAAATTACTGGGTGGATATGTGTATATTTCATTTTGAACGATTTATCTAACTACTTTACTTTACGGTATGCGATTTATGCTGAATGAATCTGACGAGATGCAGCGAAATAAGCCAGGCAATAAATCGTGCAATCTATTGTTCGTGTCTTCGTTATTCAGGTTTTTTTTAAAGTGATAATCCCATTTATCCTACAGAGGTGTTACCTTGCATACTTATGTCCGAGGCCTGTAATGAACTTCTGCTATCTCCAGATGTTATTAGTGAGACATCT
This sequence comes from Cepaea hortensis, assembly GCA_963921405.1. Taxonomy (NCBI): domain Eukaryota; kingdom Metazoa; phylum Mollusca; class Gastropoda; order Stylommatophora; family Helicidae; genus Cepaea; species Cepaea hortensis. The sequence goes on along the minus strand of OY992876.1, from coordinate 33,036,390 downwards.
AAAATACGGAGTCAAAACATCAGTCGACCTGTGGCAGACGAGACAAAATAGAAGTTGACAGTCTTTAAAATGTCGCTTAAAAGTCGACTGGGTCGACTTCAATGCACCGGGTTGTTATCCCATATGGCTCAGTCTCTTTCCGCAGCGCCGAAAGCGTCGCACAAAGCACGAACTCCGTAGTGCCAGCGATGACCCAGAGGAGTCTCCGAAATAAATTCACTCGTGAACCGAAGGACGCGGCCCGGATTCCAACCCACAACCTTCGAAGCCCGAGGCAGACGGCTTGACCATTTCGTCACGAAGACTCCCATTGACAATTGACAGTCTGTGAGAGAAGAGTTAAGGCAGAAGCTCACAGTTTGTAATGAAAGAACTAAGACAGAAACTGACAGTTTATGATAGAAGAGCTAAGACAGAAGCTGGAAGACTGTGATAGAAGAGCTAAGACAGAAGCTGGAAGTTTGTGATAGAAGAACTAAGACAGAAGATGGAAGACTGTGATAGAAGAGTTAAGACAGAAACTGGCAGTTTGTGATAGAAGAGCTAAGACAGAAGCTGATAGTTTGTGATAGAAGAGCTAAGACAGAAGCTGGAAGACTGTGATAGAAGAGCTAAGACATAAGCTGGCAGTTTATGATAGATGAGCTAAGACAGAAGCTGACAGTTTATGATAGATGAGCTAAGACAGAAGCTGGAAGACTGTGATAGAAGAGCTAAGACAGAAGCTGACAGTTTATGATAGATGCGCTAAGACAGAAGCTGGAAGACTGTGATAGAAGAGTTAAGATAGAAGCTGGCAGTTTGTGATAGAAGAGCTAAGACAGAAGCTGATAGTTTGTGATAGAAGAGCTAAGACAGAAGCTGGAAGACTGTGATAAAAGAGCTAAGACATAAACTGGAAGACTGTGATAGAAGAGCTAAGACAGAAGCTGGCAGTTTATGATAGATGAGCTAAGACAGAAGCTGGCAGTTTATGATAGATGAGCTAAGACAGAAGCTGGAAGACTGTGATAGAAGAGCTAAGACAGAAGCTGGAAGACTGTGATAGAAGAGCTAAGACAGAAGCTGCCAGTTTGTGATAGAAGAGCTAAGACAGAAGCTGACAGTTTGTGATAGAAGAGCTAAGACAGAAGCTGACAGTTTGAGATAGAAGAGCCAAGACAGAAGCTGGAAGACTATGATAGAAGAGCTAAGACAGAAGCTGACAGACTGTGATAGAAGAGTTAAGACAGAAGCTGGAAGACTGTGATAGAAGACCTAAGACAGAAGCTGACAGACTGTGATAGAAGAGCTAAGACAGAAGCTGGAAGACTGTGATAGAAGAGCTAAGACAAGCTGACAGACTGTGATAGAAGAGATAAGACAGAAGCTGGAATACTGTGATAGAAGAGCTAAGACAGAAGGTGGAAGACTGTGATAGAAGAGCTAAGACAGAAGCTGACAGTTGGTGATAGAAGAGCTAAGACAGAAGCTGACAGTTGGTGATAGAAGAGCTAAGACAGAAGCTAGCAGTTTGTGATAGAAGAGCTAAGACAGAAGCTGGCAGTCTGTGATAGAAGAGTTAAGACAGAAGCTGACAGACTGTGATAGAAGAGCTAAGACAGAAGCTAACAGTTTGTGATAGAAGAGCTAAGACAGAAGCTTACAGTCTGTAATAGAAGAGTTGAGATGAAATAGCGGCTGCAAGTATATGACACATTAGTTAAGTCAGAAACTCTCTGTGACAGAAGAATTAAAACAAACGCTTTCAGCCTGCGATAGAAGAGTTAAGAAAAAATAGAAGCAGTCATTATATGACACACGAATTAAGGGAAAACAGAAGCAGTCACTCTACGGCAAACTAGTTAAAACACAACCTGACAGACTGACAGAAAAAGTTTAGACAAATGCACCCATCACGACCCCAATCACATCCCTACATAATTCGTCTTTCTTAACATGATCAATACACCAATTTTCTACAGTCACAATTTGTCAATACAAGCTGTAATATAAAAATTGCCTATATTTAGGTAATAGAAAATAATCGTTTCTAGATACAAGAAAAGAAACAATAATTAGCTAAAGGCCAGTTCAAAACTACAGTTTGATGGACGTCAGAATTGCAAATGCTTTCTGACATTTCCAGTTCAGACATTTCATAAAGTTGGACTGCGATTTGAATATTTGATCTTTGGAATTAGTTGACTCCTTGACCTAACCTGCAACCTTTGAAACGTGCTGCAAATGGCTTGCTGGTCCGAGGGAGGGATTCTTCAAACAATATGAAAGTAAACAGGAAATTATAGCAGTCACCAGACACACATCTGATGGAAGACGCCTGGTAGAGACTGGAAAACACAAAAAGCTGGTGGTGGTGGTGGTGTTGGGGGTAGAGTTAAAAGACAAGGGGAGCGACTTCAGTACACCGATATTATCTTTTAAGGTTCAGTCTCTTTCCGCAGGGCGGCCTGCAGACAGCCTCGCAAAAAGCACGAACTCCGTAGCTCCAGCGTCGACCCCCAGGAGTCTCCGAGAAAACTGCACTCGTGAACCGAACGACGTAGGCTGCAATCGAACCCACAACCTTCGGAGGGCGCGAAAGGCGGCGTAACCACTTCACTACGGAGACTCCCAGATCAAAACAAGAATTTCTAAGTAAAAGTAGACAGACTTCAGCCAGATGGAAAACATATTCACCAATAAATGCTGTCAACTGCATTGAAAAACACGTGTTAAAATGCTGTATAGAATTCATACTGCTGTATGCATGTTTGCTGAAAAATATATAATGGCAGTGGACGTGTAGTTTCTGGGGGACATGTCAGACAAAGCAACAGCTGATAATTGACAGCCCATGTCCAAGTGACATGATAATATTCAACGATGGGTCTGTGGTGTGAGATAAAGTGAGTGGGAGGAGTTTCGTTGCAAAGGTTCAGGAACGCTATGCACACCCCAAAAATAGGAGTCTGGCGTATGATGTTGAGGAAAGGATGGCCGAATGGATAAGTGCGCTCGTGCTTAAACATCCGATGTGCTGATGCTGATGTAGCGGGTTCAACCCATGCACCAGTCGGTTGGAGTATAATGTTGAATTCTCGTCCTTGACTTAGGGACGTAAATTGCAAGTGATTCTGAAGTTGGAGTGGGTTTCGACTGATGGCGCCAAGATCCGTCTAGTGCACTAGAAGAAGTAGCACGTGTATGGACTACGCTTGAGTTCAAAGCAAGCAAACGCACGCACACACACACACGCACGCACACACGCACACATACACACACACACACACACACACACACACACATTAAGGAAAGTGCAAAGAATAATATAAGAATATCACATCCCGTTCTTTCCATTCACATCAAACGATAAGCGCTTAACGCGCGTTCGACCAAACCAGGAATCCGATAAGTAACCTTTCTATTTTCAAGTAGTGTTTCTTGTGTAGTTGGTTGTCTGTTTGTGTTTGTTTGTTCTGTGCTGACGAAGGCTTTTGCCGCAACGTCCATTTTGTTTCTTGTAATCGTGTTCTAGTAAAGCTCACAATATACTTCTCGTTTTTTGGTGATTCATTGAAAGAATAATATAGACGGACAGAAACACGAATGAAAAATTCCTACCAGAAGCAATTGAAAAAAATTAATTAGAGAAATTAGACATAGTCGACGTTTTTAGGCACGTTAAGAGGAGAAATAAACATGAAAACTTAGTAACAACTGATAAACTTGATGGGAAAAGAGATAGACGAAGGCAAAGATATAATTACCTGGATGACATGATCGCGTGGCTTAAGAGGGTCAATAACACAGACCTGATAAGAGACCCTTCTGATCGCATGAGATGACAAACAATCGCTGCCTACGCTTATCGACACGGTACTTGATAATGATGATGATGATGATGATGATGATGATGATGATGATGATGATGATGATGATGATGATGATGATGATGATGATGATGATGATGATGATACGCTTTTGATATCCGGATTTCAGTTGCGAGTCTATTATTGCATTGTAACATTACGTTACGTCAACCAATCATGTATCTACTTTATATGTTTGTAATATTCAAGCCCCAGCTGGGGTTCCTAGTATGTCAATTCCATAGCTGTGGGTTCGGGTGGAAGACAGATCTGGCTATCTATGACACCTTCTTTGGAATATTTAGTTGGCCAAACGTCGAAGTACACATGTTCCTTCAGCAATGTTCTGTTTGCTGGCCAGCTGCACTATATGGTTTTTACACATGTAGCCGTCAAGTTCTTGTGCCCTGAACTGTTCTTTCCAGTTTCTTTCCCAGAAGATTGTTGTCTTTTGATGTGGACAAATTACCTTGTCTTTCTTATTTAAGTTTCTTTCGGCGGTCGCTTTTGTCTAGAGTTGTTCCAGAACTTACTTATTTGTCTATGTTTTTTTTTTTTTCACCGAAGAGACTCGCTCTTGTTGTGTTTTTTTTCCTTTAACTTATACCGTTAGGCGTCGTGGGGAGGGGTAATTTAGGTTCCAGCCTCTGCTGCCTGTCCTCTTAATCCTCTTACCAGTTCTTCTTCTTCTTCTTCTTCTTCTTCTTCTTCTTCTTCTTCTTCTTCTTCTTCTTCTTCTTCCTCTTCTTCTTCTTCTTCTTCTTCTTCTTCTTCTTCTTCTTCTTCTTCTTCTTCTTCTTCTTCTTCTTCTTCTTCTTCTTTTTCTTAAAAATAAAGTCCATTCGTTCGTTCGTTCGTTCGTCCGTTCTTATTCTTCTTCTTCTTCTTCTTCTTCTTCTTCTTCTTCTTCTTCTTCTTCTTCTTCTTCTTCTTCTTCTTCTTCTTCTTCTTCTTCTTCTTCTTCTTCTTCTTCTTCTTCTTCTTGTTCTTCTTCTTCTTCTTCCTCTTCTTCTGCTTTCATCCGGAGAATTTTTATGAGGGGCGTGATTGCGTTGTGCCTATTTACAGCAGGGCTCGGTTCTTGCGCCATTAGGCCGACACATCCGACTTCTGGGGCATTTGTTGACCGGGTTCCCAGGTTCTTACCAGTTTAAAAGCCTCAGTTTTATTTTTTTTTATCTTTAGGTGAAGATCTGGTTCCATTAGATACAGTATTGTTGTATACACACAGCATTTGCTGAATCGGGTTGCATGCCCAGCATTCATCTTTACTTGACTGATCAATTACTTTCCTTGAGAAAGACAAATGAGGATCCGATTTCTTTCATGGTGGACCAGCAGTTCCGACCGTGTGCCCAGAAACTGCTCATGTGTACCACACACTTTGCACAAGGGCCTTTCTATTTTTTTTTCCACCCTTATCACCGTAGATACAAACTGGATTAACAACATCAAAGACAATATACAACCACACGAATGATAATATCCAGTACCACCCGTCAGGCCCTGGAACATCAACTATTCCTCCCCCAAGACGCTTGACAGCACAAGTGGAAAATGATGATGATGATGATTACAGAAGGTAAAAATCCCGATTAATAATCCCATTGTCAGGTGTGAGTGTAATGTCCATCCCCCAACCCCTGTGCTGACCTTCGTTCCATTATAGTCTTTCAATATTTCTCTCTATCATAAACCAGATGCCGGTCTCCCTAGTCTAGAGGTTACACGACTTTCGCCGTAATCGGGTACACTCTCGTAAGTAACGTGTCGTTGCGCAAGAATCGTTACCTGTTCTCTCCGCGTCGGTAACTTATGGAGTATGTGAGCCAGTCGCTCAGAAGGCAATGGCAAACTATTGAGCGTAATCTTGCCAAAAAAATCAACAATCAGCTGAAATATGCTGATGTTGACAGCAATGTCCTGTAAAGGATATGCGAACAAAACGAAAAAAAAATAAAATAAAATAAACCAGATGCTCTTTCTCTGTTGTTCATGGCCTGAATCCACCTACGTTACAATCTGCCACTTCTCTGCCCTCCCCCACCCCGGTAACCTTCGTCGGTTGTTATATTTCCAGACATTCGCGTCTTTCTATAAAATATTTAATTCTCCTAAAATTTTTGTCTTGTCTTAATAACCAATATTCTTGAATTTTGAGATCGTGCTAGATATACGGAAAATATATTTGTTCTCTTTTCCGTCCAACGAATTTTTAATACTCTTCTGTAGCATTTACATTCAAGGGCGAATACGTGTTTTTCAGCATACTTGTTAAATATCAGAGTTTCGCACACGTATGTTGCTACATAATCTATAAAATGCCCTTATTTCCCACACATCCATCTTATACATACACGGTCTTCTAGGCTGGAGCAGGTGGCTGTACCTTAACTCACTTCATTTAGCAATGTGCATGTGAACAACATAAACTGATTCGCGAAATTAGGCGTGGACAGTCAAAATTGTTTGAGGACGTTATGAGGAGAGATAAACTGGAAACATTTCATGACAACTAGCAAGATTGGAGGGAAAAGAGCAATGGAGGGCAAAAAGATAAATTCATTAAAGGCTTGGCCATTTGGGATAAGACAAGAACACAGATGCATGACTTTGGTAGCTGTATGAGATGGCCAACCATAACCGCCCACGCTTATCGCCAAGGTATAGGGTGTATTTTTAATGACTGTGCAGTGTTTGAAAATATTGCCGGTCCGAGTTTTGTATTCACCCTCTGTAAAGTTCATGCAACATAATAGGTAAATACAAGACTTGGACCGGCAATATTTTCAAACACTGCAGTCATTAAAATACACCCTGTACTGGATGATGACGAAGCCAGCCGCTGTAGGGCAGTTGCTAACACGGTTGCCTGCCAATAGTCATGTGTTCCAATCCTCTTTGAAGCATTTAAAAAAAAATTAAACCCAAGCCTCCCAAGTCGACCCAACATAAAACTGATACCATGAAATATCATGGAAAATAAAGGCGATCGGCATAATACTGACCAAATCCGCCATCGAGTGTCGATTGATAATTATAAAATATGGAAACACACCCATGACACCAAGACTTTTCAAGGCGTGTACAAGCGCTCATCATTTTGCTTCACCTCACATTATGAGAAGACAAACACTAGAGTATGTCGTGACAAGACAACCGGAAAGATTTGGGGAAAGAGAGATAGAAGAAGACAGCGTGAGAAAATTATTGACAGTCTTGTGTCATGAAGTAAACTTGCCAAGAGATCACAAACAGCAAAAAAAATGCTAAGGCTGACTGCGACGTCCAGTAAAGAATATGCAACTAACTTTAACTTGCGTTATGGCACGGAAAAGAGTCAAAGCACGAATTGATCCATGCCGTCGGAGATCGAAATTTGTGGAGAGGTATGATCAACCACGCCGGCCGGCAAGGCACTGGATGATGATGATCTATGAATTTTTTTTTTTATTGCGAATCCTGCAGCAGAAGCAATAACACAAGCGTTTGTAGTAAGAGGATCTGAAATTTGATCTTTTTTTTTTAATATTGCATTTCCTTAGCCGGACGTTATATCAACCCCAGATTGATTTTCTAGGCAAATTTTAAGTTTTCTGAAATGAGAAGTCAGCGTTAAGTCAAACTTAATGGCGATGTAGGGATTGAAAGCCCTACCTCGCCATCCGTGCACCGGAAGTTTAAGGGCGAGCGCTTTTATCCCTTCGACCACGTCGACTGGTAGAAAGTGGACACAATGTATTTTTATTGACAAATTCGGGACGTTCAATTTACTTAATAGGGATAGATTATTGCAGAAATCACAGGCTTATTTTCTACACTCCTAAAAGGTCTAATTTGCAATCTTCGGATATTATGGTTCAATTTGCTATTTTCAGATATATATAATTCCCTTAAGAAAATGGCATATATACTTGACAACTTTGTATCTTCTCTTTTGACGCATAACGAATTCCTAAAACGTATAGCAAATACACGAGAGAAACGTATGGATTCACAATTATTAAATTATTGTTTAAAGAATATGGCTCTTCAATTTATTTTGGCTCTCTTGAGAAATGTGGGGAAAGCTGGCCGTTTCTCTGAAGACAAAAAACGGACGTGGGTGTTGAAGAATTTTTACAACGTTGCGGCGGGAATCTTTCACGGGGAATGTAAAAAAACAAAAAAAACGTGGAGCTTGAAAGCGCTCTTGCTATCAGCATGCAAATATTAGCATATACAATATCTCCCTTTTCTTTCCCTTTTGCCCTATAGGCCCTAATGAAAAATTGCTTTGTTATAAATATTCTCTTAGACAGAATTTATGATTTGCTCATTAGTGTGACACTTTTAGTTGAGCTGAGTTAGCTAAGAACCGATATGACTGCATACAGGACATTCCATAAGCGCTACATCCTCTCGTTCAACAGCCAGCGAAGAGTCATACTACTAATCGTTCCCACCGATATCTGACTGAAAGTTCTCCTGGTTATCCTTCTCCGTTTTAGTATTCTTCCAGAACCCCTGCCGATTCCCCCGCACTATGATTCTTTCCCCATATGGGTTATCGATCTGTTCCCCCGCCTTTTCCACCTGATACCACAGGCTCTCGACCACCTCTCACTTGTCCATAGGTAGTCTACCACCAAGAGGTGCATTCCCGGTCAGCCTATCATCCTGTTCATTCCCCTGCATTCCCGCATGGCCAGGTCAAATAACAATCCACACAATTCTCACCATATGTGACCCCTGAAGCGAGGATAACCATTCCATGCAAAAAGTTCCTTTCTCCTCCTTATATCTCCACCGCATACTCCTTGAGTCCGTAATGAATGCAATGCGTGTTGCAGTAGTCTCCTCTAAACAACGGAATGCCGTTTTGACTGTTTCCACCTCCATTATCATGCTGGAGGTCCTAGTCTCATATGCAGACTCATTTTTCAAGCATCGACTATTAGCCTTTGCCATGAAGCCCCAACCACTACGTCTGTTTCTCACCACCAACCCATCTGTGTAGATCACTATGTCCCCTTAATATGTGTTACTCTGGATCAGTTGTTGCACCTCAAACTCTGTGTGGCCTGCTGCCCATTCTCTACACTCACGACCCAGTGTTATTATTACATTGTGCCAGTCCGACATGTCTTCCGGTACTTTAACCTACTCTTTTTTCGCGCCTGATGATCTCTAGATCACACATCTGGCGAATAGATATTTCTATCTGCGTCAACCAGGACCTGCCCCGTCTCAGTCTATGACCCTTGAACAAATCCATGGCTGCATGCAGGGAGTGATCCTTATCTGCGGCAACTCTCAGGTATCATTTAGCTTGAAGGACCCTTTGCCTGTCCGCCATTGTTGGTAGTGCCAGGATATGACTCATGCATATAATTGGTGTGCCCTTTGTGCACCCCAGGATCACCTGCATGGCCGCATTCTGTATGCGTTCCAGTCCTTCAAGCTGACTCTTTGACACTGTAAGCAGCCCCAAACCATACTTCTTTCAGCAGCCCCAAACCATACTCAATGACAGAAATTATTAACTGCTGACAGAGAGTGTAAAGATTCCTCTTCTCTTCACCCCGGCTGCTGCCATCGCATTAAGTCCCTTACCAACTTTCATCACCAGAGCCTCCACATAATCCTTAAAAGACATACACTTTTCAAATTTGATTCCCAAGTACTTCAATTTACTCTCTCTCTCTCTCTCTCTCTCTCTCTCTCTCTCTCTCTCTCTCTCTCTCTCTCTCTCTCTCTCTCTCTCTCTCTCCCTACTAAGAAGCCATCTATTCAATATAATACATGGGACATTTGCCTTTACGATTCGGTTATCCAGGGAGTACCACACCACCAATGCCTTGTCTGTTTTGATAACGGCCCCTGCGTCCCTGCACCACTCCGCTACTATGTTTACTGCCGTGTGTAAGGCTACAGCTAAACATTCCCTGTCTCTTCCTTGTCCGTACACCAGCACATCATCTGCGAATGTCAAGATTCTACCAATACCTGGTTTCTCAATTGCTACGACTTTGATGGTGTATACATTACAGAGCACTGGTGGCATGGCAGATCCCTGTGGCAGCCCAGGTGTAATGGTACAGGGGTCAGAAATTCAGCAATGCAATTTGACGCTCATAAAGGACCGCAGCAATCCATTGGACAACCCAAGGGCAGACATCCATGTTGAACAGAGTGTATATCCACCGATCATACCTGACCCTGTTATAAGCATCCGCCAGATCGAGAGCAATTCCCAGTCTCTCGTTTATCCTGGAGGCTCTCATATTCATGAAATGCAAATATTGCAGCATTAGCCTATGTGTTTTTCCCGGGCAGTAACTCTCAAGCCCTTTGGGAAGCAGGTTACGACTTTCCAAATGGAACTTTAGCCTGCGTGTAACTATCTTTTCGTGTGCCTTGCCAAAGGTGTTTGCAGGGTTATGATTCTGTTTCCATTAAGCTTTGAGTGATCCTTAACTGGGTTTGGGAGTGGGAATAAGTAGCTGTCCAACAAATCCTGGGGTATTTCTGCCGTTTTCATGCTTGGGTTGAAACAATGAGCCATCTCCTCCAAGTCCCCATCATTCATGTTCTTCATATGGGTGTACCTAACCCCATCCGGGCCTGGTGCTGTCTTTAGCTCTCTTCAGCGCACGTCTAATATCATCTACCAGTAGCATGTCTCCATAGTCCTCCTCCTAGTGACCTCTGACAAGGCTTCTCTGACCATATCCCTAATATCCCTGTCCTGCTGATCAGTCTGTGTTAGAAATCGTGCAAGAAACGCCCCCCCCCCACTTTTTTTCCGCCTCCCCCTGCCCTGTCCTTGTCAGTTGTCATAGGTTGGTTGTTATCACCACAAACTGTACCATGTGTACCGGCATCGCCATTCTGTTCATCTGCCGGTGCAGCCTCTATAATTGTCTCAATATCACATCCCCACCAACTTCATTTATAAACTTTCCATTTCATCATATTTTTTTTCTACCGCTTTGAGTTTAAAATCCTGCACCTGTACGTTTTTATTCCTTTCAGCCTTCGCCATTTCCGTGTCAACCGAATTGGTTGCTCTCCGCACCCTCTGCCAATTCTTTATGGCCGCCATCTTTTCCCTCCATGATTTCTCCACCTCTGGTGTCCACCATGGTGGTTATGTGAAGATTCTTCTTGGTAGTTTAGAACGTCCTAGTGATCTCAGGCGAACCAGCAGAGAAGAGTTGTCATAATCATAATTAAATGCCCCTCGGGCTCTTATAGTGATATTCTAAACTTTTTTAATGTTGTTTTTTGTTTAATATAATTAATGATTATTTTAGGCATTTTCATGAAGTCTTCTTCTTTCTTTCTTTCTTTCTTTCTTTCTTTCTTTCTTTCTTTCTTTCTATCTTTCTTTCTTTCTTTCTTTCTTTTTCCTATTCTTCGACTCCTAATTCTACTTTGGCTTTCTTAATAACAATAAAAACAACAACAACAACTACTACTATTTGTAGTAGTTGTTGTAGTAGTAGTAGTAGCGGCAGCAGCAGCGGCAGCAGCAGCAGCAGCAGCAGCAGCAGTAGTAGTAGTAGTAGTAGTAGTAGTAGTAGTAGTAGTAGTAGTAGTAGTAGTAGTAGTAGTAGTAGTAGTAGTAGTAGTTGTTGTTGTTGTTGTTGTTGTTGTTGTTGTTGTTGTTGCTGCTGCTGTTGTTGTTGCTGCTGCTGTTGTTGTTATACGAGTAGTAGTGAATCTCTGTGGCGTAGTGGTCAAGCCGTTTGACTTGTGATCCGAAGGTTGTGGGTTCGATTCCGGGCCGCACCCTTCGGTTTACGAGTTAAATGTTTCGGAGACTCCTGTGGGTCGTCGCTAAAAGCTACGGAGTTCGTGCTTTGTGCGACGCTTTCTGCGCTGCGGAAAGAGACCGAGCCATGTGGGATAAAACCCAGTGCGATGAAGTCGACCCTGTCGACTTTTAAGCGACTTTTTTTTTTTTATAACAGTAGTAGTTGTGGTGGAGCGTTAGTGGCGATAGTAGTCGTACTTTTCCTTCTGATGTCGCCATATTGGGATCTCCCAAGACTCCTTTTTATTAACCCAGTCGATCTATTCTTTTCTCTACGATCAGTACTCTTGACTAACCAGTCGATTTATTCCTTTCTCTAAATCGAAAGGCAAACCAATAGCTATAAATATTGAACACGTATATGCACCAACAACATGCAGTAGTGATGAAGAAATGCAACATTTTTACGATGAAATAGACATGGCAATGTCTCAAATTAAATCACAAGATATAAAAATAATACTAGGTGATTTCAATACAAAAGTAGGAAAGGGAAAAGTTACGGATCTAGTGTGGAATTTTGGTGTTTGGTTTAGGTACCCAAAAAATGAACGAGGAGAACAACTAATAGAATGGGCAAATATCAATGATATGATAATTGGAAACCCCTGGGTTAAACACTATAAAAGACGACTTTACACATGGAAAAGCCCTGATAAGAAAATGCTCAACCAACTGACTACAGTAGTAGTTCTTTTCCGGTGTAATGGCGACGCGATGACTCGCTGTCTTGGGGGAGAAGCTGTTCAGTGTTTTTCTGTGGATTCCTTATGGAAATTCCCGTGAAATTCGTGTGGATAGTGTTTTTCCTTTGGATTATGTGATGTTATTTCGTGTTCGTTAATTGGAAGTGTTCAAAAGAAGCTACGGAAGGCAGGTGGTGGATGAAATTATGAGGGCAGCCGACAGATATTTGTTGGTTATGGTCTCGAGTTTCGCGACGGCAAGCTTTCTCTCTTTCGAGAGACACTGATTGCGGTCATCCGGCCAGTATGGTCACTGCCATAGAGGAAAGCAACGGCAAACTACCTCTTTGAAATTGCCTAGTTTATTATGATTCGCTTAAAGACTGATCATCGCAAGACAAGGATAGAGACATTAAAATTAGGAACATGGAACGTTAGGACGCTAAACAACGACGGAAAATTAGAGAACATAACACAAGAAATTCAAAGAGAAAAAATTAATATATTAGGTATGTGCGAAACGAGATGGACAGGAGCAGGCATCAAGATACATAAAGATTTTAAGATTATTTATTCTGGAGGTGAGGATCGGCATGGGGGAGTGGCAATAGTTTTGGACCGGAAAACATCAACGTCTGTTCAGGGATATTGGGCCGTGTCGGACAGAGTACTACTAGTTAAATTGAGTGGCAGACCTTTTAACATAAATGTTATTCAAGTATATGCCCCAACAGGAGAGTCCAGTGAAGATAGTGTAGAGGAATTTTATAATGACATAGAGTCTGCCTTAAAGAAATGTAAAAATTCAGAAATAAACATTATAATAGGGGACTTCAATGCAAAAGTAGGAAATCAAGGGGATAGATACACAGTAGGAAACTATGGTTTAGGAGAGAGAAATGAAAGAGGATACAGACTAGTAGAGTGGGCAAAAGAACAGGAAATGATTGTAGGAAACACCTGGTTCAAGCAACACCCTAGAAGATTATGGACCTGGAGGAGTCCTGATAGCAGGATTAGAAACCAGATTGACTACATTCTCATTAGCAGAAGATTTAGAAACGCCCTAACAGTAGCAAAAACAGTTCCCAGTGCTGACTGTTATAGTGACCACAGATTACTCATAGGAACATTGAGGATAAAGTTGAAGAAAGTCAAGTATACAACAGGGAACACTAAATATGATTTGTGTACATTGAGTAATGACAAGGAAATACAAAACAAATTCAACATAGAAGTACAGAACAGATTTGAAATATTGTCTGATCTAGAGATCCTATTCCAGGATGTGGATGATCAATGGGAAATGTTAAAGAATTCAATCAATATGGCTGCAGAAACAACTATTCCAAAATTAAAGAAGGTGGGTCGTAAGAAATGGATGACTGAGGAAATTTTACACTTAATGGAAACAAGAAGACTCAACAAAAATAATCCTGCCAAATATGAAGAAATTCACAGACAAGTCAGAATATTATGTAGGAAGGCAAAAGAATCATGGCTTGAGGAAAAGTGCTTAGAAATTGAAAAACAACACAACAGTCAAAATACCAAATTAGTGCACAAAAGGATTCAGGAACTTACTAATAAAAGAACAAGTACATCAACAGGCTGTCTAAGAACTAAAGATGGCAAAATCATAATAGAAAAATATCAGATTCTACATGTATGGACAGATTATGTGAAAGACCTGTACAATGATAACAGAGAGGAACAGTATGCTATTAGATTTAATAATGAAGGACCAGCAATTTTAAAGATGGAGGTTCAAAATGTTCTTAAGCATATGAAAGCTGGCAAGGCCCCCGGTGCAGATAACATCACAACAGAAATGATTAAAGCTTTAGAAGAATTTGGACTAGAGCAAGTCACTAGACTGCTGAACACATTATATGATACTGGAGATATACCTTCTGAATTATGTAATTCTGTATTTATTGCAATCCCAAAGAAATCAGGAACCTTAGAATGTGATCAACATAGAACAATTAGTATAATGAGTCACATCACAAAGATTTTGTTACGAATTATCATGCAAAGAGTGAGGAAGAAAATACAACCTGAAATAGGGGAAGAACAATGTGGTTTTGTAGAAGGAAAGGGTACAGTAAATGCTGTGTATATGCTGCGAACAGTTATTGAACGTGCTTTAGAAGTAAACAAGGATATACATCTTTGCTTTATTGACTACACAAAGGCTTTTGATAGAGTAAGACATGTCAACATTGTGGATATGCTTGCAGATCTACAAATTGATGGGAAAGACATTAGACTTATAAAAAACATATATTGGAAACAACAAGCTGCCATAAGAATTGATAATGAAGTAGGACAATACCAACCTATTAAGAGAGGTGTTAGGCAGGGATGTGTAATGTCTCCAGATCTTTTTTCCTTATACAGTGAAAATATTTTCAGAAATGTAGAAGACCTAAATGGAATCAGCATTGGAGGACGAAACATAAATAACATTAGATATGCAGATGATACAGTATTGATTGCAGACAATGCACAGGATCTGCAACAATTAGTAGACGCTGTGGTTGTACACAGTGAGCAGCTGGGGTTGGAATTAAATTGTAGGAAGACACAGGTTATGGTCGTCACTAGGAAGAACGAAGTACCACAATGTAATATACAAGTAAATGGGAATATTCTTCAACAAGTGAATCGGTTCAATTATCTCGGAACAGTCATAACATCTGATGGCAGATGCCTTGAAGAGATTAGAACAAGAATCGCCATTGCGAAAGTAGCCTTTAGCAAGATGAAAAACATTCTGACCAATAAATTGATGTCAATTGAAACGAGAAAAAGAGTGTTGAGGGGATACATAGAGCCTGTTCTTTTGTATGGATGTGAAACTTGGACAATGTGCAGTCAAGCTGAAAAACATCTGATGGCTGCAGAAATGTGGTTTCTGAGGAAAATGCAAAGAATACCATGGACAGATAGAAAAACCAATGACCAAGTACTACAAGAGACAAATGAAAATCGTAGATTGATTAGAGAAATTAGACGTAGACAGTCAAAATTTTTTGGACATGTTATGAGAAGAAATGGACTGGAGAACTTGGTGACAGCTGGCAAGATCGAGGGGAACAGACCAAGAGGAAGACCGAGAGGAAAATACCTGGATGGCTTGGCCACATGGCATGGACGAGACAGGAACACTGAGCTGATCCATGACTCTGGTGATCGAGTGAAATGGCGAATCATGACCGCCCACGCTTTCCGGCATGGCACATGATTGATTGATACTTTTATGTTAATAAAAGATTTCGAAATGCGTAAATGATGTAAAGACAATGCCGGGTGCTGACTGTAATAGTGATCATGTACTCCGGTCTCCCTGGCTTAGAAGTAAACGTCTTTCTCGGTAAACCCGTATATTCTCGTGAGTAACGCAGCTGCGCGAGAATCGGCAGTGGTTCGCGCCACGCTCGTAACTTACGGGGTATGTGAGCCGGTCGCTCAGAAAGCAATGGCAAACTACTGAGCGTAATCTTGCCTAGTACATCAACAGAAGCTGAAAAATGCTGGTGTTAACTGCAATGTCCTCTAAGGGATATGCAACATGAAAAACCTACTATGTGAAGTAATAAAAGTAAGACTGAAGAGAAGAAAATAAGTGGTTATGAACATGAGACTTAATAAAGAGGTTTTGAAGGTAGATAAATAAATTCAAGAACAAATGTGAAAAATAGGTATAATTTTTTTTTTTTTGTCCATCAAGAATGATGATGACCATTCATTTCATCCAGTTGGGTTGAAAGTATGGAGCCGTGAGTTCTAAGATGGCTGATAAGGCATATTTTGGCTCGAAATGTTCTTTGACAATGTGGACAAAGAATGCTTGACGTTTCTGGAGGAGGATTTTCTGCAGTGATTTTTTTTGTTTTGTCTTTTCTTCACAGCTCTTGCAGTCCTGGTTGCCTCACAAGTGACTGCACCCTTGCGTAATGACACCCGCCACGAATTTCGGTCTCTGGCTGCAGTCTCCCAGGTGTCATGATGAATTCCAAAAGCATTCAGTGAGATTTTCAGAGTGTCTTTAAAGCGTTTCCTCTGGCCGCCTTGGGAGCGTTTACCACAACGCAACTCGCTGTAAAATATTCGTTTAGGGAGCCTGTGATCTGGCATGCGAGTCAAGTGATTAGCCCAGCGAATCTGATTCTTCATTAGTAGAGTGTGGATACTGGGCATGGACGCTCTTTCTAGGACTTCAGTGTAAATAGGTATAGTGCAATAGCTAAAATACAGAATATAAACGAACAATGGGAAATATTAAGGGACTCCATTCAACAAACAATCATCATCATCATCAAGTGCCCTGCCAGCTGGCGTAGGCGTTCATGGCTGTCCACAGATCTCGGTCTTTGGTTTTCTGGATCAACTCTGCTGCTGATATTCCTCTATGCCACCGTCTCAATCCATCCAGCATCATTTCTCTTGGTCTGCCTCTGCCTCTCTTCCCCTCGATCTTTCCAGTTGTCACGATGTTCTCCAATGCCTCTCTTCTCATCACATGACCGAAGGAAGATGTTTGTCTCTGTCTTATTGTTGTATATAATGTTCTAGTTTCATTAGCCTGTTTCAGGCAATCGTCGTTAGTTACTCTGGCAGTCCAAGGAATTCGCAACATTCGTCTCAGGAACCACATCTCTGTTGCTTCTAATTTCTTCTTAGTTTGTTCATTTACATTCCAAGATTCACTGCCATACAGCAAAACTGGTTCTACATAGCATTTCAGCACTCTCTTTCTTACATTCCGTGATAGTGACTTATTGCATAAGATACTCTTCATTTTCTGAAATGCGGCTTTTGCTTGCCCTATTCTGCTCTTAATCTATCTGTTGTACATCTTCCATCTGATAAACTCTCTCAGTTGTGCGAGGGGGTCGGGACAGACGAAGAGTGCAAAATCATAGCTGAGACAATACGTGCAATGCTCAAGAAATCACCTAACACCGCCCCAGGCCCAGACGGCATCCGATATGGTGACCTACTGATGATGTCAGATGATGACATGAAATAACTGGCCAGAGAATTCAACACCAGTATCCAGAGGGGTCAGATCAAAGAGGAATGGCTACACAGCTACTTGCTGCCGCTGCCAAAACCGAACAAAGACCATTCCAAGATAAGCGGCTACAGAATCATTACGATGCAGAACACTGTTGGCAAGCTACTGGAGAAAATTGTAGCACACAGACTTGCTTATGACTTGGAACAGGTCGGCTGCTTCCCGCCCACACTTGGAGGATACAGACGTAACAAAGAGTCATGGCTGAATGTTTGCTCAAGATGTTTACGAAGGATTTCAGGTCAGAGAAGAGACATGTGCGGCCGCCATAGACTTAGAGGACGCATACAATAGAGTATCCTTCGAGCACTTGATGCAAACCCTCCTCAGACTGAAAGTGCACCCTCACCTTGTACGATGGATAGCTGCAGTTCTGTCCCAAATGAAGATGGTGCTAAGATGCGGAAGTTGGTCTTCTAAGCCGATAACGATATGTCCAGGATTGCCGCAGGGTTCACCACTGTCACCAGTACTATTCAACGCGTATACGGTGCCGATCACTGAACAACAGTTGGACGGGAGGGGTAGGACTCTGTCATTTGCTGACGACATTCTCGTGTACCGACAGGGTCGAGATAGACAGGTGGTTACCAATGATATGCAGGGCGAACTAGATCGAATTTCCTCATGGTGCGCTGATGCCGGTGCCCTTGTCAACCCTGCAAAGGCATCGGTTACATGGTTCTCCCTAAACAATCATATTGTGAACACAGACCTGCCGGCAGTAAGAATGGATGGGAGCCTTTTGAGTAGAACCCAGTCAATGACATATCTTGGCGTGAGGCTTGATCGAAGCCTGTCCTTCAGATATCACGTCGATTATGTCATAACGAAGGCTCGAAAAGGTTTGTCAGCAATGAGAGTCATGGCGGCTGCCAATATCGAGCAAAGACTGCTAATACTTCTGTTCCAAGGACTAGTGCTTTCACGCATCGAGTATGCCCTGGCCATCCTCACTGTCAGCCCTACACAGAAGACTTGAAAAGGTACAAAACGAAGCCATGCGCATCATTTTGGGCTGCACGAAAGACACCAGCTGTGTAGCAATGAGATACCTCCTTGACTTCCCGACAATGGAACACAGGATCAAGATCTGGAGAGCTCGTGCATACTTAAAAATAAGTGCAGATGAGCAGCACCTTCTGCATGACGCTATATTCAGAGAAAAGGGTGACAGGCTAAAGAGAGGCAAATCATGGATGTGTCGGGCAGAAGATGTCGTCAGACAGGTCTGCAGTCTTACCAGTATCAACCCCGGCAAGGAATGGGTGCCGATGCCTCCAGCTTTTAAGTGCGCTTTCTCCTGCATTATCACACTGGACAGACGGTGCAGAGAGCAGAACCATGTCGCTGTCAATGCAGAAGTCAACGCGCTCATCTATGAACACTAAGATAGCCCCGAAGTGCTCATCTATACAGATGGATCTGTTGTAAAGCAGCAGAGAAGTGCGTGGGCATTTACAGCCCGTTCAGTGGGCCGAACGGTTCAAGAATCCAGTGGTGCCCAATCCATGACCACGAGCAGCATGACAATGGAGGTGATGGCAGTTACACAAGCTTTTATATGGCTGGAATCACAGCATTATACCAACGTGTGTGTACTAAGTGATTCAATGAGCATGATTCAGAAGATCGAAGCTGGATCTGTACGTAGACAATGGACTGAGTCGCTACGGAAATCTGTTGTTCGTAAAGTCACCTTCATCTTCGTCCCGGGACATGCAGGAGTCGAGGGAAATGAACGAGTTGATAAACTGGCTGGCTCTGCACCCCATGTAGATGGCCGGCCCATGGATCGTGCCGATGTTATTAACGTCCTTAAAGATATGGCGAGAACAGAGGACTTTGACGTCAGTGAATCCACATCGCTGTCCAGGATGAAAGACTTGGGAGTAAGAATCGGCACAGCCAGACGCGAGAGGTACATCGGGAAAACAAGGCGCCTCGTCAACCAACACAGAACTGGCACTATTAGCCACCGGACGCTGATGCATATGCTGGGGGGAGGATCTGAGCACCTATGGACATGTCCGGGGTGCAATGAAGATACCCCAACTGATAACTGATAACTGATTCCATCTGGTGTTATAAATGGCCCTATGTATCTAAAAATATCCATTTGATTAAGAATTGTTCCTTCTATTTTCATGTCACATTTTGGTGTCACAATTTTCTTTGTTATCACTATTGTTACTGTTTTCTTGATATTCAAGGAGAATCCTTTCCTTGCACTCTCTGTTACTACAATGTCCAACAATTGTTGTAGGTCTGTTGATTTATCCGCCACCAATACTGTGTCATCTGCATAGCGTATATTATTTATATTATAACCTCCAACTAGTATTCCTGGCATCTCTTTGAGCTTTCTCATTATTACTTCGCTATATAGGAAGAGAAGATCTGGTGACAAGATGCACCCCTGTCGTACTTTATCTGTTCGTAACTACCCTCTTTATTTCCCATTTTAATTGCTGCTACTTGGTTCCAATAAATATTCTTTATTATTCTTAAATCTTTTCCATCAATGTTGATATCTTCCAACATTTTAATCAGTTCATCATGTTTTACTTTATCAAAAACCTTAGTATAATCTAAGAAGCACAAATATATGCCTTTATGTTTCTATATTAACCTTTCTTTTAATGTCCGTAATGTATATATTGCATTATTTGTGCCCTTTCTCTCCACAAATCCATACTGTTCTTCACTAATTTCCATTTTTATTTTCTGCCTGATTCTTCTCATTATGATTATGAGTAGAAGCTTAGTGATATGGTTTATAAGATTAATTGTACGAAAATCTTCACATGCAATTGTTCCTGGTCTTTTTGGTATAGCTATAAATACAGATTTTATATTAGCAATCGGACGCTAATGCTCACCCCCGCAGTGCACATTCACCAGTCATTAAACAAGATTGCGCTGGCGCACATAATCCTTTATTGCAGACAGAACACGGAAAAACGGAACACAACTCTATATCCAGAAACAATATAATCCATAGAATATAAATATCCTCCTCACAGCTTAACACGCACACATCACTATCTTCTCACGGCCTTATGAATCTCCCATTCATAAACCAGTTATCCAGCTACTATCCACAGCTGAACCTCACACATCACAAACCACACACTGGGTCTAGTCTCCGCTAGCTATCCAACCCACTTTGGGTTCAGTCCTCCACTCACTATAAACCCACTCTGGGTTCAGGCCTCCATTAGCTATCCAACCCCCACTGGGTTTTAGGCCTGCATTCAAAACTCGGAGAACAACACAGGACGGAGATCTATATCTAACTCCGCTCCGTCTCCTTAGACTACCGACCCGCTCGGTCTCTAAACATCAACTGTCTCCAGCGACCCGACTCTCAGCCGGTCCCAGCTTCAACTCCCCAGTCAAGTTTTCCACTGTCTTTTAAACCCTCCTGTGTAGCCCCTCCCTGTGCTTCCCACAACATTACACTGTCTCTCGCCCCATCCACCCTGGGGGTCTGCATCTACCCTCACCATTATTTCTCAGGGCTGGTTGTTTTTCTCGTAGCCCGGTCACTCACCTCAATGTCACTGACCCAGGCATATGTCACTGACCCCCCCCCCCCCTCTTAAAAGAAAACATCGTTTTCAAATGTTGGGAGACTAATACTTATCAACTATGTGACCCAAACATATTGCCTGGGTAGCCCTAAGTATGACTCCATCTTACTTTAGCTACCACACTAAATAATACATCAAATGCTCATAGTACACTCCCATATTCCCTACACATCAATACAACCAACTTTCTATCTTGTGTACCAATGCATGAACTAATACATCACATAATAATAATACATAATAGGAAACATCATATCTGTGTATCTGCAGGTCTATTAACATCCTCAAGAAGACACAACCTATTTGTGTACCGACCCTGTATCAGGTGGTTCTTTTCTTGCATCAAACCTCCACCTATGATTCCTGTCGATGCTGTGCCTACTCTTCATATACCCAGGCCTCATGTTTCCTATATCTTTAACACATCTGTTTGCTAATCCTGGTTCAGTGATGTCGTTAACACTCTTTTGAACTGCGTTAACATTGCTATCTGCATATTGTACTGTTACACTGGAGTCTCTAATTAGTCTGACCTCTTTATTAAATCCTGGCCAATATACCTGGCATCCTGCTCTATGCTGCTTCCGCCTTACTCCTATGTGCCCTGCACATGCCCTATCCTGAGCTGTTCTAGTATATCGGTCTCTATATGCTAAGGGTACCACTCCTTGCCCGCATGCCATTCCGTCATCTGAAAACCGGCGAGTGAGAGTATTGTTCTTCCTTCCGAAGCACCATCTACCCTTCTTTGATTGTCTATGTCTCACTTTCCTACACCCTTGAAAACATTTGTCGAGAGTAGTAACTTGTCTCTGGGATTCCCTACAGCTATATTTGAGATCCTTTCTCACCTGTTCAGCTGTCCTATCCTTGTCCTCTGTGTCTACTTCAAGTGCCTCTTTTTCTTCAGCTATACTCTCTAATTTAGGTTTTCTTTTAGTAACTACCCCGTTACTACTTACACTATGTATCTGGTCCCAATAAACTACTTCTTCTTCTGTACAATCTTTAACTCCTGGCACGTTTCCGATGATCAAATCTGCCACTGGTGAGTCTAGAACACACGCTACCACTCTTCCTATGATATATGGTGTTTTCACTGTTATCATGGCTAATGGGTAGAATTCTACTGTCCCATTAAATGTTATGGATCTAATCTTTTTCCCTGTATAATCCGAGGGATGCACTAAATTCTTTCTAACTCCGATGGACGTACATCCGGAATCCCTAATTGTTAACGCTGGCCTATCATTAACAAATCCATGGTGCATCTTCAGACTTCCTCCTTCATGGACTGCTGATCCTGCTTTCACTGTATGACCACACACTAAGACCGGCTGACCCTCTTTTTCAAAAAGAGGTTTGCACCCACTACAATCTTCATTGTTGATAGTCTCAATCACTTGTGCTGCATTAGAATGCTCCGTTTCCCTCATCGTACAATGATAGCTGACATGCCCCTTATTTCCACATTTGAAACAGATGATCTCCTTCCTTGCGTTACTTGTTGGCTCACTGGATGGTTGTGCATCACACTGTGCTGCCTTGTGTCTCCAGCTCCCACAATTCCAGCATCCGGCATAACTATTTGGACGTCTCTGGAAATTTCCCCTTTTGTATGGGTAACGTCCTACTCTACCAGCATTGTTTCCTCGAAAAGCATTGTCTTGAGGTTCTTGTTGTTCATATCTATGTGTTGAATCCACACTTTTCGATCTTGGTCTAATAACTGGATTCTGGTCCTGTTTAGTGTACTCTGCACAGACTATTTCCTCAGTCATTTGTATACCAATAGAACTGTTAGGATGTGCAGTCATGTAATTTTGCCCTAACTGTGACATTGTGTCTATGTCCTTTGGCTTACGTTCCTTAAAGAAAGCCACTAAGTTTGTATTACATGATGATAACACCTTGTCTCTTAACACTAAATCCACTAATTTATTAAAATCTTTCCCTACTTCTGCAAGCTCCATCCATTTATTAAATGTGTTCTTTACTGTATTGACAAAATCTGTAAAATCCTGATTTGTCTCTGGCACTAATTGTCTAAACTTTGTTCTGTATCCATGCTCAGTTAGTTGGAACTTCGTAAGCAAACGTTGACGCAAAATAGTATAGTTGTTTCTTTCTTCCAAAGGTAAATTAAATATGGTATCTAGGGCCTTACCCGTTAGAACCTCACCAAGTCTCATAGAATAATCTTCCTCTGGAATGCCTAAAGATTTCGCTGATGATTCAAATCTGGACAAATAGCTTCAAGGCTGTCGCGGTCCGTAAAGTATGGCAGTTTTAGTCTCTGTGAGGAATGGGAAGGTCTTCTGCCTTCCTCACTTTGACACTTCGATGATAGTTCTAGTTTTCTGAGTGCAATTTCCGCTTCCATCTTAATCTTCTCTTTCTCGATTTCCATTGCATTTGTTTGTTTTAACTTTTCAAGTTCCATTTTTTTCTCTGTCTCTTCCTGTAGACGCTTGTTTTCCATTTCAGCAAACTTTAGTTCCTGTAGGCGTTGGGCTTCAGCTAACTTTTCGTCCTGTAGACGCTTGTCTTCAGCTACCTTTTCTTCCCGTAGGCGTTTTGCCTCGCGTTCATTATGCCTCTCCTCTCTTTCCCAGTGCTGAACTTTTTTCAATTTTGCTTCTGCAAACTCCTGTAACTCTTTACCTTTCAGACCTATTCGTTCACCTGCTTCAATATATTCCATTAAAGTAGGCATCTTGTACTTGTGGACGCGTTGCTGTCTGTCAGCCAACTATAAATGTAAAGACTCTGCTGCTAGTCTTTGTGTCCCTTCCCTAAGTACACCTCCACTCAGACTGTACGTAAATTCCTAGTACTAATAATGTCACTCTATAATCACTAGGTAGTGAGGTGGGAATATTACCTATACTCCCTCGTATATATCCCAAATAGCTGTAGAAAATTTCTGGAAATATTGTTAAACATACATATAACTACACATACAAACGAATGAATGATAACAGTAAGTGGTGTCTATAAAACGCTAGACGCACAAGCCAAGTACACGGAGACGGTGATCACAAAGAAATAAACCACAGTAACATCCACAAGCTTGTGTAGGGACGACCACAGTGCGCGTAATAATATATATAAACTGACACAGACCACTAGACAGTAGATACGACGAAAGATCACAATAATACCATATATTCGAAGAACAAAATATATGTAAATATAACGAAAAGCAGAGAAAAAAATATAACCTCAAAATATACACAGATGTGACATCAGACAACACGGCTCTAGATATTGGTTAGGACCCCAATGCCACTGCACGACACGCTAACTTTTTTAGCGTTTTCCTTACAAAAAATATCTTAAGCACCAGAAATACCCACGTTTTGCAAGGCCTATCCTGATTTAGATAGAGATCGCAAAAAGTGCCTATCCAACAACTACATGTAATAATATATCCATATATATAAGTACACAAATTATAACGACAGTTAAAACGATGAGAGCAAACAAAATGTCCAGAATGTTGGCCGACAAATATGTGCTTATTAATCAAACGCCAAAAGTTCTTAATTTGTTAGAAATCGTTTCCAATAATATCCTGGAAATGTCTGTTGGTTAAAGTTAATGTTCTGAAATGTCTACGACGGTAAATAAATCCCAACAGAAAAATGTTCTTTTTAACAACTGTATACAACCATGCTCGCGGAGCTGCCACGTCATCCTTCGTTGTCAAAATGTTTGCTAATTACAGATTAATGATCACAAAGGGATTTCAACAAAGACAAACACTAAAGTCTGGTTTTCTTCAAAACAACCTTGGTTTGTTCATTCACAATGAGTTATCTTGACCACAATAGGCCGTGGAAATTTCCTGAGTATATTTTACTCCATCCACACCCCGACTCACAATGTCAGTCACTTTCTCTTTATCACCAATAATGCGCACTGACTCTGGCCGCGAACAAAGTAATGTCCGGAAATTTTCCGTTATCCACAAAGACACCTGTCCTGCCCCAACATGGCTGTGGTAGGGGTACCGTCATTCCCCCCGTCTGTCACCCCTCCCGGTGAATCAGCAACTGTCAATTTTCTCTGTTTTACAATTCCCCGTACCTCTCCCCTCCCCGAGAGAGTTCACTGTTCTCGTAAACAGCGCTGACCGTCAACCCGATTTGTCCGTGGAGACTCACAATTTCCACCGTCCTTCCCCGTCGTGTTACCTTTGGTGAAATTCCTTACTTGTCGACCTGCGACCACACCGTTTGTTGTCCTCAACACACACACAAAATATCTCACCACGCACAGGACTTCGCAACGAAATTGCTCACTGTCTGTTATCTTTGGTTTCTTCAATCCTGTCCTGTCACACACACACACCTGTCTTCAACGCGCACAGGACTGACCCGCTCCTGTCGCGACTTTTCACCTGTGCTGTTCGCTTGACCTATAAACACAAGCGCCTGTCTGCGTTAATTCTCTGGCGTCACCGCTAGCTTCAGCAATACTGCCTGGTCTCAAATTTACCTGGTTTCTCGTGAACTCTGTCCTTGACACACACGCACGCTGCCCTCGCCACACTCTGGATTAACCCTGGTTTTCCGTGAACCGACTGCTAGCTTGGGTGTTCACTTCGTCTGTCTATGTTAATTACCTGGCGCACACAAAAAAGAGTTCACATTAACCTCTTGAAGCAACAAAATCCAAATTGTCAAGGGTTTGTTAGTTTGATGGAACGAAGTCACCAGATAATAACTCCTCTCTCAGCGAAGAGCCCACAGATATCTCCGTATTGACAACAGTGTCTATCTTGTTCTTGATCGGACGAAGCCTCCAGATAATATCACGAAGTTCTTGATGATAAGTGCGTGATATGGTCGTCGTCTAGGTAACGATACTCCTGGTGTGTCAATTGAGCTATCTAACTGTCTTACAATATAACTCGCCCCCGCAGTGCACATTCACCAGTCATTAAACAAGATTGCGCTGGCGCACATAATCCTTTATTGCAGACAGAACACGGACAAACGGAACACAACTCTATATCCAGAAACAATATAATCCATAGAATATAAATATCCTCCTCACAGCTTAACACGCACACATCACTGTCTTCTCACGGCCTTATGAATCTCCCATTCATAAACCAGTTATCCAGCTACTATCCACAGCTGGACCTCACACATCACAACCCACACACTGGGTCTAGTCTCCGCTAGCTATCCAACCCACTTTGGGTTCAGTCCTCCACTCACTATAAACCCACTCTGGGTTCAGGCCTCCATTAGCTATCCAACCCCCACTGGGTTTTAGGCCTGCATTCAAAACTCGGAGAACAACACAGGACGGAGATCTATATCTAACTCCGCTCCGTCTCCTTAGACTACCGACCCGCTCGGTCTCTAAACATCAACTTTCTCCAGCGACCCGACTCTCAGCCGGTCCCAGCTTCAACTCCCCAGTCATGTTTTCCACTGTCTTTTAAACCCTCCTGTGAAGCCCCTCCCTGGGCTTCCAACAACATTACACTGTCTCTCGCCCCATCCACCCTGGGGGTCTGCATCTACCCTCACCATTATTTCTCAGGGCTGGTTGTTTTTCTCGTAGCCCGGTCACTCACCTCAATGTCACTGACCCAGGCATATGTCATGGAGAAAGGGCAGAATTTACAGAAGATAGTAACTTAGAGGGTCCATTTATTCTAAAAGAAGAAGTTGATGACGCTATCAAGCATATGAAGAAAGGAAAAACAGCTGGACCAGTGGAATCACAATAGAAGAATTAGAAGGAAGTAATGGGAGAATTTGGAGTAAATATATTAACCAATTTGTTGAATGATATTTACTTTATATTATTGGATATATACTGTATATTGGATATATACCAAGCGATATGTTGAAATCTGTATTTATAGCTACACCAAAAAGACCAGAAACAATTGAATGCGAAGATTTTCGTACGATTAACCTCATAAATCATGTCACTAAGCTTCAACTCAGAATTATAATGAGAAGAACAAGAAAGAAAATCAAAATGGAAATTGGTGAAGACCAGTATGGATTTGTGGAAGGAAAAGGTACAAACAATGCAATATATACATTACGGATACTATTAGAAATATCAATAGCGACAAAGAAAGACATACATCTGTGCTTCATAGATTATACTAAGGCATTTGATAAAGTAAAACATGATGAAATGATTAAAATGTTGGAAGATATTAACATTGATGGGAAGGATCACAGAATAATAAACACATATTTACTGGAACCAAATAGCAGCAATTAAGATGGGAAATAAAGAAGGAAATTATGAACACATAAATGTTTTGTCACCGGATCTCTTCTCCCTCTAAGGCGAAGTAATAATGAGAGAGATCAAAGAAAAGTTAGGAATAATATTTGGAGATTATAATATAAATAATATACGCTATGCAGATGACACAGTATTGATAGCTGATAATGCAACAGATCTACAACGATTGTTGGACATTGTAGTAACAGAGAGTGCAAAGAAAGGACTCTCCTTGAATATCAAGAAAACAGTAGCAATGGTGATATCAAAGAAACAGGTAACACCCAAATGTGAAATAGAGATAGAAGAGAAAATTTTTCACCAAGTGGATAGTTTTAAATATCTAGGGACATCAGATGGAAGACGCGCAACAGAGATTAAGAGCAGAATATGGCAAGCAAAGGCTGCATTTCAGAAAATGAAGAATATCTTATGCAGTAAGTCCATATCATTGAATGTGAGAAAGAAAGTGCTAAGGTGCTATATAGAACCTGTTTTGATGTATGGCTGTGAATCTTGGAATGTAAATGAACAAATTAGGAAGAGATTGGAAGCAACAGAGATGTGGTTCCTGAGACGAATGTTGCGAATTCCTTGGACTGTCAAAGTAACTAACAACGAATGCCTGAAGAGGCTAATGAAACTAGAACATTATATTCATTGGCACCTTGCCGTCTTGACAGACGATAGTTTGTGCTTTAAAAAGGCATAATAACTTTTACCTATGGCGGTAGCAAATGTGACTGATAAGGCCAATTTGCGCTGTAAATGTCCGTTTACAGTGGGTGCATGTGAACACGTGGTCATTTCCACCATCATGCATCATCTTACGTCTCAAACGCTCGGTGTGTGACTTATCTGCAATAATTTACTCCTTTGTCTTTAAGAACAGAACTATGGGACTACGGTTCTATTTTTTCAGAATGAAAGTACGCGGTATAAAAATTTTAGTCTTTACAATTAGAACATTATATACAAAGAGGCAAACAACTTGTTTTGGTCATGTAATGAGAAGAGAGGCATTGAAGAACATCGTGACAACTGGAAAGATTGAGGGGAAGAGAGGCAGAGCAGACCAAGAGAAATGATACAGGGTGGATTGCGACGGTGGCATGAAGGAATATCAACGGTAGAGTTGATCCAGAAAACCAAAGACCGAGATCTGTGGAGAGTCATGAACGCCTACGCCAGTCGGCATGGCAATTGATGATGATGATCTCATGCGCAAGCCGGGTTTGACTAAAAGTATTTAAGAATTAAATGAGGCAACTATACTTGTTTTCTAGAATATATTTATTACTCTGAAATACAAAATGTGTCCCGTTAAACTGGTATGCTAAATTAGACTATGGTTCTATTTTTTCAGAATGAAAGTACGCGGTATAAAAAATGTTAGTTTTTACAATTAGCATCTGTGTTTGCAGAATGAGATGCCCATCTATCAGAAAACGGGCTAATCCCAAATGCGCTACGTTTGTCAAATTTGATGGGGAAAACTCCCCTCTCTGGAGTGTTCGCCCAACAATCGCTTGCCCACGAGGGACACCCACAGCAATAATAAACTCTCTATTGACTTTGACCTCCGTTATACTTCCTCAAAGACACCTTTCTATTATCCTTTGGAAATACTCATTAACTCTTTGTATTCGGATGTCCATCCATCCACCATGTGCTATGCCGGTAAGCGTGGATGGTCATGTTCTGCCATCTCACTCGATCACCAGAGTCGTGGATAAGCTCCGTGGATAAGTGGATATCCCCTGGATAAGTTCGGATGTAAACTTACCTATTTCATAGACTGATGTTTTCGGAAATAAATTCGAGTCATCGTTCTCAATGATAACATCAACAAGAATGGAAATTTTGGGGGCATGTGATATCAAGGGTATTGTAAGGAAATGTTTACGCTCGCTATCTGTATGTTGTCCGTGTGTTCAGATGGTAGCTAATGAGTGTAATAAGTTGAAAACATTTTCGTAATTTAGTGAATGGTGACAATGGGATGGAGTGCAAGGTCCTTGGTCTTATGCTCTATGCGTAGTTTAAGTAGGTCATTTGCTATTTTGTACACACACACGCACGCACATACACACACACACACACACATATATATATATATATATATATATATATATATATATATATATATATATATACATAAGTAGGTAATTTGTTATTGTTAGTTGATACACACACACACACACACACACACACACATAGGATCTGAAACAATTAGTAGATGCGGTTGTTCCACACAGTGAGCAACTAGGGTTAGGATTGAATTGTAAAAATACAAATATCATGGTGGTTATTAGGAAGAACGAAATATCACAATGTAATATACAAGTAAATGGGGATATTCTTAGACAAGTGAATCGGTACAGTTATCTCGGAATAGTCATAACATCTTATGGGAGATGCCTTGAAGAGATTAGAACAAGAATCTCCATGGCGAAAGTAACCTTTAGCAAGATGAAAAAATACTGACCAATAAAAAAGACGTCAGTTGAAAAGAGAAAAAAAGAGTGTTGAAAGTGCTACATAGAATATGTACTTTTTTATGGATGTGAAACGTGGACAATGAGCAGTCAAGCTGAAAAACACCTGATGGCTGTGGAAATGTGGTTTCTGAGGAGAATGCAAAAAATACCAGGTTCAGACAAAACAACCTATGAACAAGTCCTCCAAAAAACAAATGAAAATCGTACACTAGAGAGATTAAATGTAGTCAAGATTGTTTGGACATGATATGAGAAGAAATAAATAAGAGAACTTGGTGACAACTAGCAAGATCCAGGAAAAGAGATCAAGGAGAAGACAGAGAAATAAATACCTGGATAGCTTGGCCACGTAGCATGGTCGAGACAGGAACACTGAGCTGATCCACGACTCTGGTGATCGAGTGAAATGGCGAATCATGACCGCCCACGCTTACCGGCATGGCACATGATGGATGGAGATCGCCATTGCTTTATGAACGAGAAGTCAGCTTTTAAGTTTAACTAAATGCTGGGGTAGAGAATTGAACGAGCTACCTCAGCGCGCCGGAACTTTAAGAGCGAGCTCTCTAATCCTTTCGGCCACACTGACTGTTTCGATATGATATAAATGGTGACATTACAGAGGCCGTTACGATAACAGACGTATGTTCTTATACTTACCCCAAGCTCCGGCATTGAAGAAGACAGCTGCTAGTCACGATCTTCGTGGAATGTACAACCAACAATAATTGTGTCAATTACAGGTTACACACACGAATAACGTCCATTTAAAGACAACGCTATTATATTCACAATTCAATTGCTGTTCTGGGTTGTTGAGTTCGTTTTGCCACGTAATCGTATGTGAAATTGGGCGTTTATTACGAAACTACAAACCTGGTATGTCTACTGATCTCGGTTGTAGGGATGTAAGATGAGGGAGAAATCTGCAGCAGAATGAATGAATAACAGAACAGTGATGTAAATAATAATTCTTCTTCTTCTTCTTCTTCTTCTTCTTCTTCTTCTCCTCCTCCTCCTTCTTCTTCTTCTTCTTCTTCTTCTTCTTCTTCTTCTTCTTCTTCCGCCTCCTCTTTCTTCTCCTCATCCTCTTCGTCTTTTTTTTTTCTTTCATCCTTTTCTGCTTTTACTTGATTGATTTTTTTTTCCTTTGGCCTCTTCTTTTTTCTCATCCTTCTCCTCTTCCTCCTCCTCCTGCTCGTTCTTCTTCCTCTTCTTCTTCTCCTCAACTTCTTTTTCTTCACCTTCTTCTACTACCTACCAAATCTCAGTGGCACATAGGCCCTCAACCAGCTGATACAAAGCTCTTTGTTGGCATGTTCATGATTGGTTGTATATAGCAGCAGAAGTGATATGCAGAATGAGGTAGCCTGCCTCTCACAAGTCCTCCTTAGTCGCCTCCTGTGACACGCATGGTAGGTTAGAGTTATTCTTTACCTCCCAATGTGTCACTGTAACAAGTGGGCAGCTGTCAATTGCATACATTATATAATACTGTTTGCCAAAGCTACATAACTGGTCCATTACAAATGTATATAGAGGCGGTGCATTTTTCATCTCATCTTATTATCTCATCTCATCTTGTTCCTTTTGTACCTTGCGATGTCGAAGTGAAGAATAAACAGCGGGATAGTGCCCGTGTATGGGCTTCATGTATCGAGATTTCCATAGACTGTTACCCCCTCTGTATGCAGTTCTTTTTAGTTAAAATGGCTTTATTTTGACGACATAGGCAGGTATTACGTCTATATATGTATTTGCTGAGAACAAGAGATACTGCAGTGTTGTATGCATTGTGGCAGTGGATATTGGCTGGACATTGGAATGTGAATGAAGAAACTAGGTAGAGATTGGGGGAAGCGCAGATATGCTTTCTGATTACCCTCTGAAGCTGCGGATACCTTGGACGGCAGGAGTCATTATCATGGAGTGCCGGAAACAGGCTAGGGAATGTAGAACGGTATAGTCAAATATGAGAAAGAGATAGCACATCTTCCAGAGATCTCTCGATACAGCATTTGTACCATTGATAATACTGCTGAGACAATGTAGAAAGGTTGAAGGTTAAAGAGGAATGTTGCGAAAATAATAGTCTTCTAGGGTCACTGGAAGAGACTTTTACAAGTAGAACGGAACATTATGGTTAGCTATAAGAAAGATACAGGCAGTGTTTGTTGGTTATAAAAAGAAAAGAGAGGCATAAGAGGACATATTGACGACTGGATTGGTGATCGTATTTGTCCGCAGCCTCTGGTGTGCTGTCTATAATTTCTGACATTGATGTTCCTCCATGTCGTGTAGCGTTGATGATCGTGTGCGTCCACAGCCCTTTGTCTTGTGTACTGTCAATCATTTTTAAAATTGAAGTTCCTCCATGCCGTTTGGCGTTGGTGATCATGTTTGTCCACAACTCTCAATCTCTTGTGCTGTCAATCATTTATGATACTGTTGTTCCTCCCTGTCGTGATATCAGACTGTCCAGCATCTTCTCTCTTGAACTCCCCCTGTCTATCTTACCTTGCAACCTCCCCGTTGTTACGACAAACTCCAGCTTTCTTCTTTTCACTACATACCCAAAGAATGTGGACCGTCAACTTTTGGTGCGAGAAACCAATTCTCTTTGTGACTTAACGTTTTTTTCAAGATATCTTCATTGCTCTTTCTATCTGTCGACTGTGTTTCCATCATTCTTCTATAAAACAACATCTTCGCAGCCTCCACATAATTTCTTTATCGATTCCTAACTCTCCATGATACACGTCTATACATCAGGATTGACTAAACATAGCTCTAAAGAAATCTTTTCCTCAACTTAATTGACAAAGATAAATTGCAGAGAATATTCTTTATCTTCTGAAACTCTGCCATTGTTACGGCTATTCTACGATTTAACTTCTTTAACACGTCTTCCTTCTGGTATTAGTAAAGTATCTAAATTATGTATTTTCACAACAGTGAAAATCGATGACTATATATTTACTGTAGAGCCACATAAGTGTAGTGACTTGCATGATTGCCTGTCGGCAAGGTCGTCATGTGTTCTAATCCCCCAGACTGTCTCAAGCGGAAATGAGTGGGACCAGGAAATGTCATGGCCGCGCGCGTGATATTGAGCACATCCCGTACCGAATGCCGATTGGTCAAAACAAATATGGGCTAGTACCATATACCCAACTGGCCTCAGGTCATGTAAAATAGAGCAAACTGGAAAATGGTCAAATTACTCCCACTATGTCCAACAGACCTCAAGTTGTGTATACCAGAGCAAGTCGGGAAACGTTGGTCAAATTACTCCCAATATTACCAAAGCACACTTAGTTTTCAGTACTCCAAGGTAAGGCCAGGTGGGCACATAATCAGACTGCAACTGGTGCCAATAGTATTGGGACTCTTCGCGAGCTGTTGAATATGGGAAGCGGAGCACGTATGATAATGTCCAGAGTGTTGAGATGTCGGTTCTTGATTCAACAACTCAACTCAACAGTGTTCTACACAATGTGTGGTGTGCTTAAAACAGTTTTAGTTTTCTATACCATTTGTGAAATGTGACTAAATGTATCACTAGTTTTCTGATCAATGTGTGTAATGTGTTGATGTATTGAACAATATGTTGCATTTAAACACATGCTTCTTATTCTGACCGGCTCTGTAGCGAAGGGGAATGCAGTTTGTAATCCCGCATACCGCGTACCAAACACAGCTGATGGTGATTTGGAAGCAGACCGCTTTGCGTTGGTTCCTATACAATGGCATGAGTGCCGGTCGTTCAGAAAGCGATGACAAACAACCGAACGTAAACTTGCCAAGAAATCCCAAAAAGTTAAATAAACGCTGGAGTTGACTGCCACGTTCTGTACAGGACATGCAACTAACTTTTGTTTTTTAATGTTTTCTGAACATGTGGTGTTTTTAAAATAATCTATGGTTTTTTAACAACTTTTAATGTATGTGAACACATTTGATTGTTCTAAACAAGGTCTGATGTATCACAGTATATCTTTAGTATTCTAAACAAGGTGTGGTGTATTAAAACCCATCTAGAGTTTTATAAACAAAGTGCGATGTATATAAACTCATCTTTAGTTTACTAAACAACATATGGTGTATTTAAACACACCCTTAATTATCTTCTCAATGTGTGGTATACTGAGGCACATTCTTAATTGTCTTACGAAAACCATATGACTTGTGGTGTGTTTCTAGACATCTTTATTTTTCTCAACAATGGGTATTGTTCGGTCTACGTTAGACCATTCCTATTTTCTTAAGAATAAAGTGTGATGTGTGATGTTTACACCCTTAGTGTAGTTTAAACAACGTGTGATGTACTTAAACACATTCTTAGTTGTTCTACGAAAATACTTGAAATACGGTGTGCTCGCAATCAAGTTTACTTTTCCCCACTGAGTGTTACTGTTAAATTTATCAATAACAACGTGGGACGAGTTGTGTTTTTGACCTGATAATTATCCGGTGATGAAAAGGATGGGTCGAACCTAGAGCCGCAGTAAGAACTCTTGTACACACTTTAAACTACATTGGTTATATCGTGCCAGACCCATATTTTTACAGTGGGTGATGTGGTCAGCATCACGTCAGCCACCTTTACTTCTCACGACATTTCCTGGGACTCATTTTAGGCTGGGTCGACCTTGGGATAAAACATCAGTTTCAAAAATGTAAATCACGGGCGAGTGTCCGGCCGCTAGCCTACGGTTGCTCTCTGTGGTGTGTTTCAGCTGACAATTGTCCTGTGACAGTGAGATAGGACCCCAGTATCTTACGAAGAGAACAACAAAAGCGAATCCTGACATTGTTGAAAGTTAAATTCAGGCAGGGGGTTAGCATTTTTTTAAATGTTGCATATCCCTTACAGGATGTTGCAGTCAACACCATCATTTTCCAGCTGCTGTTGATGTACTAGGCAAGTTCTTACGTTCAGTAGTTTGCCATTGCTTTCTGAACGACCGGCTCCCATATCAACACGTTATAACACAACGCAACACAATTTGCTGCACAAATCGGTCGCAGCTGAGTTTCGAACGCCTGGTACGCGAACCGCGTTCGCAAGCCTTTAGCCACGGAGACCGGCGTACATTAGCATAGTAACATTAGCGGTTAGCATGGTCAAATGGATAATAGCTCCCCATCTTAAATATCCGGTGTGCAGATGCCGAGGTAGCGTGTTCAACCCCTACATCTGTCAGCAGCACTAAAATGTTAACTTCTCGTTCTTGACTTAGGGAAGTAATTTACAAGTACCTCTGAAGTCGGATTGTGTTCGCCTGATGGCGAGGGACACTGGTAATAGGAAAAGCTCATTCACACGCACAATTCAGATCAGCGCACACTGGAAGTAGTATCACGTGTATGGACTAAGCTTGAGTTCAAAGCGAACTAACAAACACACATTAAAAACAACTCCGGCCGTTGTCTTGATTCGCAATAACCCTAATAACTATACCAGAGCGTCACCTGTTAATCATATACGTAAGTCTATGTTTGATTACAATGGAGATTTTTTGTTCTGTTTATATATTATACATTTGGCTATAGTTAGACACAACATCAGTTATATCACTAAGTGACACAACCTCCCCGTGCGGTAGATTAAAATCACGATGCGGCTGTTTTAAAAGCGTTTTCATATGCGGAGCGTTTCGAAATGAATATCCGTGTTTTCTCATCTCATCATGTTCCTCTTGTACCTTGCGGTGTCGAGGTGAAGTATAAACAGCGGGAGAGTGCCCGCCTATGGGCTTCATGTATCGATATTCCCATGGACTCTGTTATTCCCTGCGTCCATCGTTTACGTGGTGGGCCTCTTCCTCTGCTTCCCTCTGTACATCATTGCTTGTTGTGGTATACTGTTACTTGGTAACCTACTTGCATGGCCAAACCACTTGACTTGCTGCCATCTAATAAAATCTAGTTCAGCTATAACCCCCACTTTAGTCCTGATTTCTTCATTTCTGATCTTATCTCTTCTTGATACATTGAGTATTCTTCTCAGGAATCTCATTTCTGTTGTTGTGATTTTTCTTTTCCGCGTTTTCAATGTGTATAATTTTGATAAGTGCAAACTTAGAAATGTTCCGCAGCAGTAAACAAAACATAAACTATCAGGATAATTGAAGATGATCGATTTAGAAAATATGTTATTATTTCAGCTGCTATAAATGCCGATATCCCTGGCCAAGGAGTTAACGACATTGTTCGTAATCCCGTATATCCACGTGGGGAAAACAGCAGCTGCGAGAATCGGCAGCGGTTCGATCCTCGCTGGTAACTTACCGAGGTATGTGAGCCGGTCGTTCTGAAAACAATGGCAAACGACTGAACGTAAAACCTTGCCTAGTACATCAACAGCAGCTGAAAAATGCTGGTGCTGACTGCAACGTCCTGTAAGGGATATGCAACATTTTTTAAAAATCAAAATGGATCGTCAACTTACAAACTGCACACACAAAATGAGTAAAGGTTAAAAGAGGAGAGGTTCGACTTCATTGCACCGGGTTTTATCCTATGTGGCTCGTTTTTTTTTTTTGTTTTTTTTTTTTTTGTGGCCTGCAAAAAGCGTTGCACAGAGCACGAACTCCGCAGCTTCAGCGATGACCCCCAGTAGTCTCCGTGAATATTTCAACCTGGAAACGAATGAGGGAGTCCGAAACGAACCGACAACCTTTGCATGGTGAGGCTGGCGGATTAACCTCTTGGTCACGGTGAACCCATACACCCATTCGCAAGGAATTAGAATGTTGAATGTAGCTAGATGTCGCAAGGAATTAGAATGTTGAAAGTCGCTATATAGTGCAAGGAATTAGAATGTTGAAAGTGGCAGTATAGCCACTTTCAACATTCTAGTTCTTTGCGCTATCTAGCCACTACAACATTCTAATTCCTTGCGCTATCTAGCCACTTTCAAACATTATAATTCCTTGCGCTATCTGGCTATTTTGAATATTCTAACTCCTTGCGCTATTAACCTACTTTACTTTCAACATTCTAATTCCTTGCTCTATCTAGCTACTTTCAATATTTTAAGTATTTGTGCTATCTAGCGACTGACGTAGAAGACATGTTTGGTTTAGTAAATGTCCAATATTACCTATAGTAAGGGATAAACTAAACATGTACAAATTTGTAATTATCCAAATTAACAACTGTTACATTACCGATATTATTTTTGAAACACTCTGTATATATGAACATATTATGCATTCGGCAACAGTTATGCTGAACATCAATTATAAAACTAAGTGACACAATCTCCACATGCGGTAGATTAAAAACACGATGCGGCTGTTTTAAAAGCGCGAAACAAACTGTTGAGTAAAAGTTAACTAACTGCAACCCAATAAAACCACGAGATGAAGCTAACACGCGCTGACACGAGCAAGACCACGAGAGAACATTCGGTGAGCCGAGTCGCACGCGCCCTGCAATCCGTGAGACGAACAGGCACAGTGCGTTTTCTCTGCCGCACTTGGAAACAAGAACTGTGGATGTGATCATTTCAACCACATTACGGACGTGTTTACATTGTTTCTCTTCCTTGCTGCTCAGACTAAAAAGAAGTCAACAATTATCTACCTGGTTTACTTTATTTTGTTTTGTGTGTGTGTTTTTTTTTTTAAACCAACCCTTGTATTCCAGGATTCTCTTCTTGGCTATGGAATCGTCTTGTTTGTTTCAGCGGCAGTCTGAATATGTGTGTATAGATTAGCTCATTTCAGAGGTGCTGACAGTATTATTTTTTCCTCATAAATATTCTACTTATAAATTGTTGTGTCTTCGTAGCAGTGACATCCCTACCCACTTTCTGTCATAGACGTCTTGAGTTAGTTCGTTTCCTCTTGCACCCCCTCCCTCCCCCTTCCTTCTCCCTTCCGAAGTCTTCTGCCAATGCAGGTTGTGTAGTTAGGCCAGCTATACATGACACTGCTCTTTGTTGTTCTTTTAAGAAAGAAAGAAAGAAAGAAAGAAAGAAAGAAAGAAAGAAAGAAAGAAAGAAAGAAAGACAGAAAGACAGACAGAAAGAAAGACAGAAAGACAGAAAGAAAGAAAGAAAGAAAGAAAGAAAGACAGACAGACAGAAAGAAAGAAAGAAAGAAAGAAAGAAAGAAAGAAAGAAAGAAAGAAAAGGAGAGATGGAGAGAAGGAGAGATGGAGAGAAGGAGAGACGGGAAGAAGAAAGGAAGGAAGGCAGGCAGGCAGGCAGGAAAGAAAGAAAGAAAGAAAGAAAGAAAGAAAGAAAGAAAGAAAGAAAGAAAGAAAGAAAGAAAGAAAGAAAGAAAGAAAAGGAGAGATGGAGAGAAGGAGAGATGGAGAGAAGGAGAGACGGGAAGAAGAAAGGAAGGAAGGCAGGCAGGCAGGCAGGAAAGAAAGAAAGAAAGAAAGAAAGAAAGAAAGAAAGAAAGAAAGAAAGAAAGAAAGAAAGAAAGAAAGAAATTGTGAATTTTAACATTAAATCACACGTTATTATGAGGCGTGGCTGAGAGGTTAAAGTATCCACCTGAGGTTTGGAAACAAAAACTGTAGACGTGATCATTTCAACCACATTACGGACGTGTTTACATTGTTTCTCTTCCACGCTGCTCAGACAAAAAAAAAAGAAATCAACAATTATCTACCTGGTTTACTTTGTTTTGTTTTGTGGGTTTTTGTTTCTTTTTCGATCCAACCCTTGTATACCAGGATCCTCTTGACTTTGTAACTGTCTTGTTTCATCAACCGATAGTCTGAATATGTGTATATATACATGAGATCATTTCTGAATCTGTGTATATATACATGAGATCATTTCTGAATATGTGTATATATACATGAGATCATTTCTGAATATGTTTAGTTTAGTTTAGTCGATGGATCAACATCACGGCACACGGGTTTAACCCATAAGTGCTCCGTTCTCCTCCTAACTCAAACCTGAGCCTGGAGATACTCAGCTCAGTGCACGAACTCCGTAGCACCAGCGAGGATCCTGAAATACTTTGGGTAGATTTTTAACTCGAAATTTTGCCTGGGCTACTCTTTTTCGATTTCCAACTGCCAAGGGATTTTTTACGTGCGCAACAATACACACGGGAGTCCGATCTCACTACCCAGAGACCAGGGATAATGTTTACTAGAAGTCCACGTGAAAAAGTCCCGGTCCTCACCGGGGCTTGAACCCGGGAACTCCAGGACTCGAAGCGGACACCATTGAATTTCTGAATATATGTGTATATACATAAGATCATTTCTGAATATTTGTATATATACATGAGATCATTTCAGGGGTGCTGACAGTTGCTATTGGTCGCATAAACATTCTAATCTGTATGCTTTGTATATCATGAGCGCGGTTGGACAAGTGCCGGAAAGAGCGACCACCTATTTCTAAGTGTATTCAGACCTACCACATTAGAAAACTACTTGGGAAGAAAATTAAATACGTTGCTATGTCTTCGTGGTAGTGTCTTCCTTGTCCACTTTCTGCCATGGGCGTCTGCGTTCGATTTCTCTTAGACAGTCTTCTGCCAGATAATCAATGTAGAGTGTGTATTTGGGTTAGCTGTGCACGTCTCTATAGTTTTGTTTCTCTTTAAGGACATGGGGAGACGACAGAGAAGAAAGAAAGAAAGAAAGAAAGAAAGAAAGAAAGAAAGAAAGAAAGACAGAAAGAAAGAAAGAAAGAAAGAAAGAAAGAAAGAAAAGAAGATAAGGAGATAAGGAGAGAAGGGAAGAAGGCAGGAAAGAAAGAAAGAAAGAAAGAAAGAAAGAAAGAAAGAAAGAAAGAAGGAAAGAAATATAGAAAGAAAGAAAGAAAGAAAGAAAGAAAGAAAGAAAGAAAGAAAGAAAGAAAGAAAGAAAGAAAGAAAGAAAGAAAGAAAGAAAGAAAGAATTGAATTTATCTTTATTTTCAAAGTGTAACAAATTGGGCGTCTAGGCCCGTCTTACATTCGGTCCCTCCAATCACTCATCTTTCGTTCATAAACAGTGCATGATGCATTCACATAGGAAAAAAAACATTGTCAAATTAATGTTTTAGGCATAAACAATGCATATTCTCATGTTATGTGACACATCCCCCTCCCACACACACACACATCCCGCACCCACCCACACACATACATCCCTCACCCACCCACACGCATCTTTCCACCCACTCACACATACCCCATTCCACTCAAACTCACCCACACACACATGCTCCACCCACCCACTAACACACCCTCCAACCACACACACATACCCCTAATACACACACATCCCGCACCAACACGCACACATATCCTGCACCCACTCACACATCAACCACCCATACCCACACATCTTTCCATCCACACACACATTTCCCCGCCCACCCACACATTTCACATCCACCCACACACCCCAACAACCACACACACATCCCCAACCGATACACATTCCCCCACCAACACAAACACATCTCCCACGCAAACACACATCTCCCACACACATCCCCCACCTACCAACACCCACATATCCCCCACCCGCCAACACCCACACACCCCACTACTCACCAACACCCACGCAAACACACCAACCCAAACACACATCCTCCTCCCACACATCCCTCACCCAACAGCACGCCTCATCCATACACACTTCCCTCTACCCACCAATCCACTCATCTCCGCACCCACCTCCACATCCCACACTAACCCACACATCCCACACCTCCCCGCCCACCCACTCACATCCCCACCCGCACACATCTCCCCACCTACACACGTCTCCCGTACTCCAACACACCTCTTCCACCCACCCACACACCTCCACAATCCACACATACACTCCCCATCCACACATTCCCTCACCCACACACAAACACCGACCCACACACAAACATCCCCAACCCACACACCTCTTCTAAGCATATACACATCAGCCACACCCATCCCCCAGCCCATACACACATCCTTCACACCCCCTACACACATCCCCACACACCCATCCACAAATACCCACCCACTTACACACATACCTCGCCCACACTGACACCCCCACCGACCCACTCACATTTCCACCCAGACACATCCCTCATCCACACACATATTCCCCCACCCACCAACACATCTCTCCACCCACCCACCCACAATTCTCCCACCCACACGCACATACTCCCACACACATACCCCCTCCCACAAACTCATCCCACAACACTAACACAATCCTCACATCTAGACACCCACATAATGCCTAAAATAATCACTGAAGCTAATGTGAACAAACTCCCACACTTTACATACCTACACTGACGATTATCGTGAGCATTCTCACAAAAATGTAAAAAATGGAGAGCAAATTATGCACTTACATTGTGTAGTGTAGAAAAATGGTGATGCGATAAGACAGACAGACAGACAGACAGACAGACAGACAGACAGACAGACAGACAGACAGACAGACAGACAGACAGACAGACAGACAGACAGATAGGCAGGCAGGCAGGCAGGCAGGCAGGCAGGAAGGAAGGAAGGAAGGAAGGAAGGAAGGAACGCAGGCACGCAGGCACGCAGGCAGGCAGAAAGACAGACAGACAGACAGACAGACAGACAGACAGACAGACAGACAGACAGACAGACAGACAGACAGAAGAAAGAAAGAAAGAAAGAAAGAAAGAAAGAAAGAAAGAAAGAAAGAAAGAAAGAAAATAAAGGACCAATTAACTCGCTCTATGGCGTATCATGCACCCAGTGCTAATCCCAATATGTATAGACCAATCGGCAATCGGTCAGTGATGTGGTCAGTAGTACATCCGCCGCCTTTACTCCCCAGGACATTTCTTGCTACCTATTTTAGGCTGGGCCTACCTAGGAGCCCGGATTAATCTTTAACATCCGAATTAGCCCTGATGCGGATCGAACCCACTACCACCAGGTCAGCAGACGAGCGTCTAGCTTCTGAGCTTACCCTGTTTTTAAGTACTTCGTGCTATTTGTCTTTTCCTGCGTTGTTTTCTTCTTTTCTGAGTTCCAAGGGTGTTATTTTATATGTAACTGGCCGGCCCTTGCACGTAGTATGTTGCACATATTATCTTGCTGTTTTTGTTGCGGTCGTTGTTGTTAATGTTAACATTAATTCATTCGTTATAAGGAGTCGTGGATGAGAGGTTACGGCGTCCGCCTGAGGCTTGGAAACAAGAATGGTGGATTTGATTATTTCAACCAAACTACCGCCGTGTTTATGTTGTTTCTCTTCCACGCTCCTCAGGCAGGAAGAAGTCAACAATTATACACCGGGTTTACTTTATTTTGCTTTGTTTGTTTGCTTGTTTGTTTGTTTGTTTTTCAAACCAACCCGTGTATACAAGGTTGCTCCGAGCTTTGTAATTGTCTTGTTTCTTCAATTAGAAGTCTGAATACGTTTACATAGATTAGCTAATATCAGAGAGGCTGAAAGTATTTGTGTCTTCATAAATACTCTACTAATACGTTGTTGTGTCTTCGTGTTGCTAATAATGTTAACATTCATTCCCTCATTAGGAAGAGATTGGTGAAAGGTCACAATATCTGCATGAGGCTCGGAAGTTGCTGGGTTCGAATCTAAGCAGAGTGTCGGGCATTTTTACAAGAACCATTGGTTTCTAACGATATCACACGTACCCCTGATCTCGTGGATAGTGAGACATTATACCCAATCTTCTCTAAAAGGGACCCAAAAAGATTTTTAAAAAAAGAAAAAACACATAAGTAAAGTGTGCAACAAGCTGTGATTATGAAAATATTTCACCGCAGTTGGAAATAAACAAAGGGGAGACCGTAAACCCGCTACCATGGCAAATAATTATAAGGGAAGAAAACCTACCCACGAAACTGTATTTCTTGCTCCATTTTTTTTTTAATTCAGGAGAATCCCTCCACCTCCATATATCCGTCTGTATATGTATGGATTCAGATGCTACTTGGGTAATGTTCTATGTACTTTATTTTTGTCTTTCTGTTTTCTAATTCATTCTGAATGTCACATTATCTTTCTCTCCTGTGTCATGCCGGCTTCATAGGCGATCATGCCCCTCCTCAAATTACGATCTCTGACGGCATGGATCAGTTCGTGTGTTGACTCCCTTCCGTGCCATGACACAAGACTGTCAAGAATCTTCTCACGTTGTCTTCCGGTTGTCACAACATTTTGCAGTTTTTGTCTGCTCATAACGTGGCCCCAAAAAACTATGACTGCCTTTTTATGATAATTGTGGTAGGTTGTCTTTTCAACTTAGCTTCCCTCAAAATATCCAGATTGCTCAATTTCGATGTAAAATTAATTTTGGGCATTCTTCTATAAAATCACATCTCCAAGGCTTCTATGGATTTTTTTCTGTTTACTAATTGTCCATGATTCGCAGCCGCGTGTTAAAATTGGTTCATATAACAGGCTAGAACTCTTTTTCTAACTTTCAAGGACAAGTAATTATTGCACAAAATGATCTTCATTTGATAGAATGCAGATTTTGCTTGTCCTATTCTGTTCTTTATCTCATTATAAATACCTTAACACGTTGCATAAAACATTAAAGATTATCAATCAATCAATAAATCATGTGCCATGCCGGAAAGCGTGGGCGGTCATGACTCGCCATTTCACTCGATCACCAGTGTCGTGGATCAGCTCAGTGTTCCTGTCTCGTCCATGCCATGTGGCCAAGCCATCCAGGTATTTTTCTCTCGGTCTGTCTCTTGGTCTGTTCCCTTCGATCTTGCCAGTTGTCACCAAGTTCTCCAATCCATTTCTTCTCATAACATGTCCAAAAAATTTTGACTGTCTACGTCTAATTTCTCTAATCAGTTTACGATGTTCATTTGTCTCCTGTAGTACTTGGTCATTGGTTTTTCTGTCTGTCCATGGTATTCTTTGCATTTTCCTTAGAAACCACATTTCTGCAGCCATCAGATGTTTTTCAGCTTGACTGCTCATTGTCCAAGTTTCACATCCATACAAAAGAACAGGCTCTATGTATCCCCTCAACACTCTTTTTCTCGTTTCAATTGACATCTTTTTATTGGTCAGAATGTTTTTAATCTTGCTAAAGGCTATTTTCGCCATGGCGATTCTTGTTCTAATCTCTTCAAGGCATCTCCCATCAGATGTTATGACTGTTCCAAGATAATTGTACCGATTCACTTGTTGAAGAATATTTCCATTTACTTGTATATTACATTGTGGCACTTCTTCCTTCCTAGTGACGACCATAACCTGAGTCTTTTTACAATTTAATTCTAACCCCAGCTGCTCACTGTGTATAACAATCGCATCTACTAATTGTTGCAGGTCCTGCGCATTGTCTGCAATCAATACTGTATCATCGGCATATCTAATGTTATTGATGTTTCGTCCTCCAATGCTGATTCCATTTATATCCTCTACATTTCTGAAAATATTTTCACTGTATAGGGAAAATAGATCTGGAGACATCACACATCCCTGCCTAACACCTCTCTTAATAGGCTGATACTGTCCCACTTCATTATCAATCCTTATTGCAGCTTGT
Organism: Cepaea hortensis; assembly: GCA_963921405.1. NCBI lineage: Eukaryota > Metazoa > Mollusca > Gastropoda > Stylommatophora > Helicidae > Cepaea > Cepaea hortensis. The sequence goes on along the minus strand of OY992876.1, from coordinate 32,992,102 downwards.
TGTTTCCAATATATGTTTTTTTATAAGTCTAATGTCTTTCCCATCAATTTGTAGATCTGCAAGCATATCCACCATGTTGACATGTCTAACTCTATCAAAAGCCTTTGTATAGTCAATAAAGCAAAGATGTATATCCTTGTTTACTTCTATAGCACGTTCTATAACTGTTCGCAGCATATACACAGCATTTACTGTACCCTTTCCTTCTACAAACCCACATTGTTCTTCCCCTATTTCAGGTTGTATCTTCTTCCTCACTCTTTGCATGATAATTCTTAGCAAAATCGTTGTTGAGTAACGGAGTAAAGATTATACAAGAAATAAAACTGTAAACGTTCAAAAACTCCAATCCAGTGAAAAACAAAAACAAAAACAAAACTTTAATTGTCTTGTGTCTTAGATTATTTGTATCTAAAGTGTAAAATATACTTAGAATAAACATTGTCGTTTGTAATATGCAACATATAAATCGATATGAGGCTTAGAAACCTGAACAATTTACAACCCTTTGGAACACCGCGCTGAGGCCCTGGAGATGTGGATATACAGAAGATTAAGTCGCATTTTATGGTACAACCAATCAAATTGAAAGGCTTCAGAAAGGCTGGGGATAAAAGAGAGATGATGAAATACATAACTAAGAGACAGATTAAACATTTTGGCCTCATTACAAGACAAAGCACTCTTGTAAAAGACATACTGGAGGGAAGAGGTGATGGCAGACAAGCAGTGTGTGAGACTGTAGTAAAAGAGGAAAGATGACACGAAGAGATGGACGAACGGCAGTCAATCAGATTGTATTAAAAAAAAAGGGGGGGGGGGGGGAAGAGAAAGAGATAATATTGGAGATCCATTACTACTAAACTTCATTGTGGAGACGACAACTGAATATACATTACATACGATGCTATCTGTGTATGGTTAGCTTCTTAATTGGTTATGAACCTTTTTGAAAATTGTGCGATTTAATTTGTAAACCCGATGCCCTTGCGTTGGGGTAGTGTAGGCATTGAGTCGAGCTGGTATCTAACGGAGTGAGACTGAAGTGAAGACTTGTCCACTGACCCGGTACCTAAGTACCATCTCCACGGGAAACGCCACAGAGCTCTTCTTCCCCTCTCCAATTCCAGAAACCAATGATGTGTGTATAAAGAGCAGTATAACTTCATATATGACAAGAGACATATTAACACGTAGTCAGGCTAAGATTCAGCAGTGAATATATTAAGATGTAATCAGGTTATGATTCAGCAGAGAGAATTTTAAGATGTAATCAGGTTATGCCTTCTCCGTGACGATGAGGTTACGGACGCAGTTCGTAATCCCGCTTACCCGCGTTCGAAACAGCTGCGATTTTTCCGCAAACCGTCTTGCGTTGGTTTTTTTTTTTACGAAATGGTATGGCCGCCGGTCGTTCTGAAAGCAATGGCACACTGCTGAACGTAAACTTGCCAAGCGATCACAACAGCAAAAAATGCTGGTGTTGACTGCGGCGTCCTGTGAAGGATATGGTTTTAAAATTTTTTTTAAAAATTAGGTTATAATTCAGCATAGAATATATTAAGATGTAATCAGGTTATGATTCAGCAGAATATAGATAGATAGATAGATAGATAGATAGATAGATAGATAGATAGATAGATAGATAGATAGATAGATAGATAGATAGATAGATAGATAGATAGATAGATAGATAGATAGATAGATAGATAGATAGATAGATAGATAGATAGATAGATAGATAGATAGATAGATAGATAGATAGATAGATAGATAGATAGATAGATAGATAGATAGATAGATAGATAGATAGATAGATAGATAGATAGATAGATAGATAGATAGATAGATAGATAGATAGATAGATAGATAGATAGATAGATAGATAGATAGATAGATAGATAGATAGATAGATAGATAGATAGATAGATAGATAGATAGATAGATAGATAGATAGATAGATAGATAGATAGATAGATAGATAGATAGATAGATAGATAGATAGATAGATAGATAGATAGATAGATAGATAGATAGATAGATAGATAGATAGATAGATAGATAGATAGATAGATAGATAGATAGATAGATAGATAGATAGATAGATAGATAGATAGATAGATAGATAGATAGATAGATAGATAGATAGATAGATAGATAGATAGATAGATAGATAGATAGATAGATAGATAGATAGATAGATAGATAGATAGATAGATAGATAGATAGATAGATAGATAGATAGATAGATAGATAGATAGATAGATAGATAGATAGATAGATAGATAGATAGATAGATAGATAGATAGATAGATAGATAGATAGATAGATAGATAGATAGATAGATAGATAGATAGATAGATAGATAGATAGATAGATAGATAGATAGATAGATAGATAGATAGATAGATAGATAGATAGATAGATAGATAGATAGATAGATAGATAGATAGATAGATAGATAGATAGATAGATAGATAGATAGATAGATAGATAGATAGATAGATAGATAGATAGATAGATAGATAGATAGATAGATAGATAGATAGATAGATAGATAGATAGATAGATAGATAGATAGATAGATAGATAGATAGATAGATAGATAGATAGATAGATAGATAGATAGATAGATAGATAGATAGATAGATAGATAGATAGATAGATAGATAGATAGATAGATAGATAGATAGATAGATAGATAGATAGATAGATAGATAGATAGATAGATAGATAGATAGATAGATAGATAGATAGATAGATAGATAGATAGATAGATAGATAGATAGATAGATAGATAGATAGATAGATAGATAGATAGATAGATAGATAGATAGATAGATAGATAGATAGATAGATAGATAGATAGATAGATAGATAGATAGATAGATAGATAGATAGATAGATAGATAGATAGATAGATAGATAGATAGATAGATAGATAGATAGATAGATAGATAGATAGATAGATAGATAGATAGATAGATAGATAGATAGATAGATAGATAGATAGATAGATAGATAGATAGATAGATAGATAGATAGATAGATAGATAGATAGATAGATAGATAGATAGATAGATAGATAGATAGATAGATAGATAGATAGATAGATAGATAGATAGATAGATAGATAGATAGATAGATAGATAGATAGATAGATAGATAGATAGATAGATAGATAGATAGATAGATAGATAGATAGATAGATAGATAGATAGATAGATATACTTAGGAAACACAGGCAGTGAACAAAAGATAGCAATACAATATCAGAAATGTTGAAATGTTTAATTTTGAAAATGTCCAAATTAATTAAAGAAAAAGTCTGTGATTTATCTTCCCATTGCCTGTTCAAAGGCACAAAATGGTGAGACTGCATCATCTGAACATCCATTCTACATCATGTAAATGTCAATTTTGTCAACTGATGCCAAAACATCTGACTGCGATACAGGCTGTGCTTGCAGCCCACAGCTATCCTCATCATCAGAGTCAGGGCTGGAAGGGTCTGTTGGTTGAATGACTGGCATACATAGCCCTATAATATCAGTGCTTGAAAGAGTGGCACTAGTAGAAACATCATTGTCAATGTTCACAAACTCCCCTGGATCAATCTTCAGCTCTTTATACAATCTAGCAAGTAATTGCCCCACTGAAATGTCAGTAACATTGCTCTCACTGGTCGCAGAATTATATTTAGCTAAAGCAGGTCTGAGCACGTCTTCTATCCATGAGTGAGTCGTCGCTTCGTCGACTGACTGCTTCTCTCCACACACATTCTTGTAAGTGATGCAAGATAAAGAAGGATCTTGGCCGGGACCAAGCCAAAAACGTCGACTTAAGCAAAATTCTAGTTATCCGAGTTCGACTTAAGTGGACTCGACTTATATATATATATATAATAATTTACTTTTAGCAATTAAAACAGCAATCAAAACCACTAAATGCCTATAACATTAACTCCCCAAAACCCACATACTTAAGCGTGGTTTATGGGGTTCACGTGTTAAGTGTTAATCAGATATTTTTTGGCGCGGCGATTTATCTTCTCCAATAATGAGTTCGTTTTCTATCGTCGCTTACATTTTATTTTTACTTGTACGCAGTCTTGAATTGTTCATTTTAATATCCAAGGAGAGTTTACAACACAAAAACAACCGACATTCATTCCCCCAACACAGCCACAGACGGAATCAATCTAGATGTTTCCCCGTTAATTAACGTCTTTCTTATTTCTCTTCTGCTGCCACAGTTAGATACGAATGAGTTAAAATGTAAAGTTTTCACGCAATAACGGATTCCGCTCATATACAGTGTCCCGCGCAATGTTCGCAGTTTTTAATGTGCAGTTTATGTTGACACTTAATCAGATAGTAAGATGTCCGCGGTGCTGTTAAGTTTATTTGTGCTTCTATAACTGACATTTGGAGAACACTTGTCGGGACAATAAACATTTCCCAAGAGCGACTGATATCTATTTTGAGGTTAGATACATAATCTGTCTTTTAAAATAAATAAATATTTCGCCGGTTAGTTGCGAAGATATATTGTTGTCTGGTTACAGATACTAGTTTTCTGGGGTTGTAAATGTTTTCGGTAAATAGTTTTTCCTCTTGTAGATATTCAAAATACTTCATTTTGGCTGACACCATTGCTGGTGTGTGTGTGTGTGTGTGTGTGTGTGTGTGTGTGTGTGTGTGCGTGTGTGTGTGTGTGTGTGTGTTTGCGTTTGTGTGTGGGCGTGGGGGAGAAAGAAAAAGACAGTAAGAAAGAGAGAGAGAGGAGAGAGGGTGGGGAGGGGGGACAGACAGAGGTAGTTAACACTGAGATGCTTAGTGTACGCACACAAAAACTGTATGTTCACAAACTCGTCTGTTGGTAAAAATATCGATTCGTGATTGATAATAGTAATTACTACTTGAAGATCATCAATCATGTTTTGACTTTTTCTAACATTCAAAGCAATGAAAATATGGTTTCTGATATAAATGTTGCGACTATATTGGGCTGACAACGATTGACTGGAAAAGGTTAATTAAAGTAGAAAATGTTTCAAAACTATAAGAAAGAAAGAAATAATGTTCTTTTAACATACAGCGAGAAGGAAAACATCGGAGAGCATCCTGACGACTGGGCACATCAGCGTTAGGGTTCGCCTGATGGCGATGGACGCTGGTAATAAGAACAGTTAATCCACACGCAAAGGTCAGCCCAGTGCACTCCCCAGTAGTGGCAACTACATGAAGTAGTAACATGTGTATGGACTACGCTTGAGTTCAAAGCACGCGAACACCCCCTCCTCCCACACACACATCTCCCCCCCCCCCCCACACACACACACACATACACACACACACACACACACAAATAAGAAGCAAAGGCAGGTGGAGATAAATGAAGCCGTACTGTCTAATTCGGTGGCATGGAGGAGTATCATCAATAGAACTGACCAATAACCCAACGGAGACTACACTGCGAGATCTGTGGAGAGGCAAGGCCGCCTACGCCTTTGACAGAGCATAGGATAGTGATGATGAAGATTGAAAGATGCTTTTTTTTAACCCCGTGCTTTACTGATGGGAAGCCGCAGTGGCGTAGTGGTTAGATACTCGCCTACCGTCCGGTAATCACGACTTCGAAACCGCATCGGGAGCGGGTATTTAGCAATTGATCTGGACTCCCAGATCACCCCAGCCCAACATGGGTACCAGCAAATGTCTTAGGAAATAAAGGCGGCTTGTGTGGTACTGACCATACCGCCCTTGCAGCATCAGTTGGTCTAGAAAAAATATGTCTACCACATACGCCTTATGTGCCTTGAGATGTAAAAGGCTCGTTTTACTGACTTATCTGAGATGGATTTAATCACGTTTTACTTACTTAACTAAGATCGATTTAATCACGTTTTACTTACTTACCTAAGATCGATTTAATCACGATTTACTGACTTACCTAAGATTGATTTAAGTACGTTGTGCTTACTTACCTAAAATCGATTTAATCACGTCTTTATTACTGTCCCGGGGAAGATGTATGTTTTTGAAATTTCCACTTGCTTGCTTGTGTTCGTTGGCTTGAGCTCCAACGCGAAGTCCTGTATGTCGGATGAAGGCATCCTGTTGTCCAACATCAGTGTGATGTCATACAGGACCTGAGGTTTGCGTGAGTATCCGTTGTCCCATGTCTGGCTTATTGGTGTGCAGACTGGTGGTTCCTCGCCGTACAGGCAGACACTCTCCGACTTCGGAGGAATCGGTTATCCTATTGACTTCAGCCAGGACCCCGAAGGGACCTGTTGCCCAGGACGCTCGACGAGGACGCGTCAATAGGTCTTGGCCAGTATATAACCCGGCCCTGGTGCCTTGGAAACACCTCTGCGTCCCAAATTTCCACTTTAATTTCTGTATTCGTGTTGTGACATGGCTCTTAATGGTGCTTAATCTCTACGTTGCTGTGGTTTTAAAATTTGACATGAGTAATATTAGATAACACAAATCTCGAAAACAGTATCTCCATGTAGCGAACGTTCAGTTCTCTACTTCCTCATTTCTTTTTCCTTATCATAGACAGGCTAACTGTTTCAGTTCGTTAACAAGCACAGCGGTAAGGCAGATAAACCTTCTTCCTTTGGGGTGTTGTATTAACTTTCATTGTTCTGGACATAATATCCCCTTGTCCTAAATAATATTACTTTATATCCTAAACATCACTCCGTCAGTTGTAGGCATTACACCTCTTCACCCCTATATATTACATCTTGTTTCCTATACATCCCTAGATCTGCCCGAGACATTACACCTTCTGTCGTAGATATTACACCTTCTGTCCCTGACATTACACCGTCTGTCCCTGACATTACACTCTCTGTCCCTGACATTCCACCGTCTATCCCTGACATTACACCCTCTGTCCCTGACATTACACCGTCAGTCCCTGACATTACACCTTCAGTCTCTGACATTACACTCTTTGTCCCTGACATTACACCCTCTGTACTTGATATTACATCGTCAGTCCCTGACATTACACCCTCTGTCCCTGACATTACACTCTCTGTCCCTGACATTACACAGTCTGTCCCTGACATTACACCCTCTGTCCCTGACATTACACCTTCTGTCCCTGACATTACATCGTCAGTCCCTGACATTACACCGTCTGTCCCTGACATTACACTTTCTGTCCCTGACATTACACAGTCTGTCCCTGACATTACACCGTCTGTCCCTGACATTACACTCTCTGTCCCTGACATTACACCGTCTGTCCCTGACATTACACTCTCTGTCCCTGACATTACATCCTCTGTCCCTGACATTACACCTTCTATCCCTGACATTATACCGTCTGTCCCTGACATTATACCGTCTGTCTCTGATATTACACCGCTTGTCCTACATGGCGAAGTGGCCAAGCTGTCTGCTTCGGTTGTGGGTTCGATTCCGGGCTGCAACCTTCTGTTCACGAGTGCGATTTTTCGGAGACTCTTTTGGGTCATCGCTGGAGCTACGGAGTTCGTGCTTTGTGCGACGTTTTCCGCGCTGCGGAAAGAGACAAAGTTATATGGAATAAAAACTCGGTGAAGTTGATCCTGTCGACTTTTAAGCAACTTTAAGCGACACCGTCTGTCCCAGATATTATACCATCTGTCCTAAATATTAAACTGTATATTCTAAATGTCATTAATGTCATCGACATCACACCTTATATTCTAAATATTGCACCTTATATTCTAAACATTCTAGACATTACACTTTATGTGGTAAATATTACACCCAGAGTCCCATATATTACTGATGTTGTCCTCCTGTTCTAAACATTACACCTTCTGACCCAGACATTGCACCTTCTGTGGTAAACATTACATCTTTCATCCTAGATACTATCACTTTTGGCCTAAACATCACACTTTCTGTCGTAGATATTTCATCTGTTTTGTAGACATTACAAAGAGGACGCCCGATAAGAAAATGGATTGACGCCATCAAAGACAATCTACAATCACACGGAATGACACTATCCAGTGCTACCCATCGGGTGCTGGAACGTCAATTATACCTCCCCAAGAGGCTTGACGGCAGAAGTAGAAGATGATAATGATGATCTTCTTCTTCTTCAGCGTTCTGAGCCATTGAGGTTCTTTGCTGCAAATACAATCCGTCTCCATTCGTCTCTCTGGTTGACCTTCTCTTGCCAGTCGTTGATTCCAAGTGCTTGTAGGTCTGTACATGTATTATCTCTCCACCGTCTTCTTGGTCTACCTCGGGGTCTACGGTCATTTATTTCCTGAGTGTAAGCGAGTTTTGTGTCCCTATTATCTTCCATTCTTTCTATATGCCCCAGCCATTGTAGTCTATTAGCCTTCATGATACCAGTGATTAACGGGGACTTAAACAGATCATAAATGTCTTTGTTACTTCTTCTTTTCCACTCTCCACTTTGTGTATCCCTAATGGGTCCAAAGATGCGTCTTAAAATTTTGTTCTCAAAGGTTTGTAACAAGGCTTCGTCTCCTTTCGTTGTACTCCAGGTTTCAGAGCCATACAGCACAACTGGTCTGATCAGTGTTTTGTATATTGTGATTTTGGTGTTACGAGATAGCGCCTTTGATTTTAGTAGATGTTGTAGTGCATAGTATATCTTATTTCCAGAGTTGATTCTAGTTTGTATTTCTTCCCTTATGATGTTGGAGCAGTTGAAGATTGTACCCAGGTATTTGTATGTTTCCGTTCTTTTAATGGTCATATTATCTATTTGTATGTGGCCAGAGTTTCTAGCCATTCCGTCTCTTGAAATTACCATATATTCTGCCTTATCTTGGTTGATAACCAGCCCCATCTGTTGGGCTTTTCCCTTTAAGTGAGTCAATATTTCCAATGTCTTTTATTCACTTTGCCCTATAATATCTATATCATCTGCATAACCAAGCAGCTTGGATGTTCCTCCAATATCACATTCCTCCTTTACCTTCCTTACAACTTTCTCTAGAGCCAGATTGAAGAGTAGCGGCGATAGTGCATCACCCTGTTTCAAGCCAGATGTTATTTGGAAGGGGTCTGATTTCCTGCCTTTATATGTTACTATATTATAAGTATCTTCCATGCATAGTCTGGTCATGTTGATTAACTTCCTTGGTATTCCAAATTCCTGCATAGCATTCCATAGACTATTCCTATGGACACTATCATAAGCCTTTTTAAAATCCACAAAAATGTTATGGAGATCTCTTTTATATTCCCAATGTTGCTCGGCTATATGTCGTAAGATAAATATCTGATCTATTGTTGATCTGTTTTGTCTAAAACCCGCCTGGTAGTCACCTAATATGTCTTCTGAATATGGTTTTAGTCTATTTAGTAATACTGCGGATAGTATCTTATAGCTTGTGGACAGTAGTGATATTCCTCTATAATTTCCACATTGGAACTTGTCTCCTTTCTTAACGATAGGTATCAATAATGACTCTTTCCAGTCATGGGGTAATTCTTCTGTCCTCCAGATTTTTATTATTAGTTTGTATAGCTTTAGATGTAATGCATGGCCACCTGACTTTATAAATTCAGCAGCAATTCCATCAGTCCCAGTTGCCTTATTGTTTTTAAGTCGTGTGATTACATATAGGATTTCTTCAAATGTAGGTTCTTCAATTTGTGGTTCGCATGTTAGAACCTCTTCCTGTGGGAAAATGTGACTTGTGATAATGATGATGACATTTTATATTCTAAACATAACATCTTATATTTTAAACATAACACCTCATATTATAAACATTACACCTTCTGTTCCGTACATTGCACATTATGTGCTAGACATACTCTCTGTGGTAAACATTACCCCCTTAGTACCCGACATTACTGCTTTAGTCCTTCAGTTCCAAGCACGACACTGTTTGCCCTAAGACATACTGTACACTTTCAAGAAGCAACAACTACCCTACACATGACCAACTCCAGCAGCAGGCGAAGAAGACCTGTTTGGCAACTCAGAGAACTTAACAAAAGCCAGCTGATTTGACTGACAGTATTCTTGTTTACTCCTGAAGATGTGCTTAGTAGCAGTAGTAGCAAAGTATGACACTTCACTTCTGCTGGGTGTTTCTCTCGAGGGCCGGCTCAGACTACTTATCGCGGAACTCCCTTCTCGAGTACCTTAATGAAAAACGTGCCAAATACTATTTTATCAGTGAATACTTTATTCTGCTTTTTCGGGTTCCATTCATTTAATCACGTTTTCAAAAAGAAGTTTCAGAAGTTATTTTAGGAAAATAAGAATAATTATAATAAATCTGAGAATATTATCGCCATCATTCCGTTCTTTACTTTCTTATTTCTTTCCCTTTTTTTTCGTAAGGAGACTAAATTTGTTTATTTCGACATCAAGAACGCAAGTAATGTAGACTAACAATCGCTCCACCAGTGTGTTATATTAACTTTGTAGATTAACTCTTCCTCCACTATTGTGTTATATTAACTTTGTAGATTAACTCTCCCTCCACTAGTGTGTTATATTAACTTTGTAGATTAACTCCCACTCCACCAGTGTGTTATACTAACTTTGCATGTTAACTCTCACTCCATCAGTGTGTTATATTAACTTTGTAGATTAACTCCCTCTCCACCAGTGTGTTATACTAACTTTGCATGTTAACTCTCACTCCATCAATGTGTAATATTAACTTTATAGATTAACTCTTACTCCACCAGTGTGTTATAATAACTCATCTTGTTCAACTCATTCTTGTTCTATATTCTTCCGTCTTAGATTTTATTACTTGTCTTATAGGCATTGCCGGCCTCCCTGGTCTAGAGGTTACACGACTTTCTCCGTAATCTCGTATACTCTCGTAGGTAACGTGACGATGGCGAGAATCGGTAGCGGTTCTAACCGGGTCGGTAACTTACTTAGTATGTGAGCCGGTCGTTCAGAAAGCAATGGCAAACTACTGAGCGTAATGTTGCCAAGAAATCAACAATCAGCTGAAAGATGCTGATGTTGACAGATATGTCCTGTAAAGGATATGCGAACAACAACACACACAAAAACAACAAATGCGCCGGTTTCCGTGGCGAAGAGATTACGGGCGCGGTTCTTAATCCCTTTAACCGCGTTCGAAACACAGCGGAGCACGATTTGGCAGCAGACCGCTTTGCGCTGTTTTTTTTCTTTTTTACGAATTACTATGGGTGCCGGTCGTTCAGAAAGCAATGGCAGACTACTGAACGTAAACTTGCCAAGACATCAACGTCCTGCAAACGTCCTGTTAAGGATATGCAACTAACTTTTTTACACTACAAACGCAATCTTCTGTCCTAGACATTTTATCGTGTGTCCTAGACCAGTGGTTCTCAACCTTTTTTGGCCCATGCACTCTTTCACCATATGTCAGAATATCATTTACCCCCTTTCCAGTGAACGAAAGAAGAAGAATTCCCACCTTTCCAAAATTGTAAGTCTCAAATGGTTCATTTTTTTTTTTTTATATTCACAATATTTTATTAACACACCAAAGTAATTATATTAAAATAAAACAAACAGTTAAAATGTCAAAGAATTGTCACTTAATACACGACACCAGAATGCCAGAAAATTGTGCTTCGTCCAAAACAAAATGCTCAAAAGAAAACCAGGATATTGTACCTGAAGCCATTTTTAGTCTGCCAATCTGTGGTCTTGCTTTTCCCCCATGGAAACCCTAAAATTTCCATCTGGGGGGAATTTCCCACAGGTTGAGAACAACTGTCCTAGACGTGTATTCTTCTGTCCTAGATATTTAATCTTCTATCCTAGACATTTAATCTTCTGTTCTTGAGATTTAATTTCCTGTCCTACGCGTTTAAACTTCTGACCTAATCGTATAAACTTCTGTTATAGACATGTAATCATATGTCGTAGACATGTAGGCTTATGTAATAGACATGTAATCTTCTGTCTTAGACATTCAACCTTCTGTTCTGGACATGTAATCTTTGTCCTAAACATGTAATTTTTTATGACATACATTTAATCTTCTGTCCTAGACATTTAATCTTCTTTCGCATGTTGTTTAACAGACAAAATAGTCGCTTATTAACGTGTGCAAATACCATAATGATTAATCTACATAGGCCAGTTTTGTGCAAACAGAAAGACATGTTAGTCAGTTTAAAATTACCCGTGTAGACAACTGACATTACAATACGAACATGTGTATATTTCAGCTTGAAAGATTTATCTAGGTATTTTACAGAATGTACCTGACGAGATGCAGTGAAAATAAGCCAGGCAATAAATCGTGCAATCTTTTGTTTGTGTCTTCGTTATTCAAATTTAATCTTCTGTCCTAGACATTTAATCTTCTGTCCTAGACATGTAATCTTCTATCCTAGATATTTAATCTTTTGTCCTAAACATTTAATCTTCTGTCCTAGACATTTAATCTTCTGTTCTAAGACATTTAATCTGCTATTATAGAATTTAACCGGCGTCTGTGGCGAAGTGGTACCGAAAGCGATTCCCAGTCAAGAATACCGCGTTCGAAATCAGCTGCAGGCGATTTGGAAGCTGGCCGCTTTGTGTTGATTTTTAACAGTGGTATGAGTGACGGTCGTTGAGAAAGAAATAAAAAATTATTGAAGCTAAACTTGCCATGTGAATAACAAACAAGTAATAAATGTTGGGGTTGGTTGCGACGTGCTGTAAAGAATATGCATATAACTATATAATTAAATTTTCTCCTACGGAAATGTAATCATATATCACAGAATTTAATCTTCTGTCCTATATATTACATCTTCAGTCACAGAATTTAATCTTCTGTTCTAGACATGTAAGCGTCTGTCCTGGATATGTAATCTTCTGGCCTGTGCATGTAATCTTCTGTTGTAGCATATAATCTTCTATCGCAGACATGTAAGCTAATGTCCAAGACATGTAATCTTGTCCTAGACATTCAAATTGCTGTTCTAGACATTACATCGTTGGTCTAGTCATGAAATATGTTGTCCTTGACATGTAATCTTATATCTTAGACATGTAATCTTTTTCCCATATATGTAATCTTATGTCCTAGAATGTAATCTTTTCCTAGACATGTAATCTTGTTGCTAGACATGTAATCATATGACCTAGACATGATATCTTCTATTTCAGACATGTAATCTCATGTCTTAGACACATAATCTTCTGTCACAGACATGTAAGCCCATTTCCAAGACATGTAATCTTCTGTCCCAAACATGTAATATTCTTCCTATACACTGCATCTTCTGTCACAGAATGGAATCTTCTATCCTGACATGTTTATGTTTTAGTCACGTTTTAGATATGTAATCTTCTGTCCCAGATATGTAATCTTCTGTCCTAGATATATAATCTTCTGTCCTAGATTTGTACTTTTGTGTCCCATACATTAAATATTCTCTCATAGACATGTAATCTTCTGTCCCAGACTTGCAAATGTTTTTCCTTGACATTTCATTTTCTATTCTAGACAAGTAATCGTGTGTTCTAGACATGTAAACTTCTGTCGTAGATATGTAATCTTCTGTTGCAGACATGTAATCTCATGTCCTAGATATTTAATCTTCTGTCCTAGACATGTAATCTTCTCTCATATACATTTAATCTTCGATCCTAGACATTAAATCGTATGTTCTGTACATTACACCTTCTGATGTAGAGAGGACACTGTCTGCTCTATAAATTATTTCTTCAATCAGTTGAGTACTCTTTATTAATTGTGGCTACCCTGTCCCAGGTATTACTTCATCATCTTCTAACATAACCATATTTACCTTCACCCATTTCAAATTTGTAGCTTCTTTGAATCCTAAATATGCCTATACCCTTTAAACCAGCTCAATCTTCGTTACATCTTTAAGTCCAGAATGGGTTATAAAACTAATTTACATTCTTCTGACGCAAACCACTTTTATATAAGTTATGCGGCGATAGAGTTGTGGATAAACATTTGCACTCTTTCTGGGGCAATATAAGTTAAAATAGTCTTAGGGTTTCACATTCGTTTTACCTGCCAATGTTTATATTAATTTACCAGATATTGATCAAAATTACTGGCCGTCAACCAAAACAGTTACCAGATCAACAGTAACAATAGGATACTCGGCTGAAGCCAGAATATCAGTGAAGAAATCTGACCAATAAGTCTGTTTGTTTGGCGCTAGACTTGAAGTCAACCATTTTATTTTGACGGGTATTTTTCCAGAAGTATCTCTGGGAATGCTGTCCATGCTTTCATATGTAAAACAATTCACTGGAGTAATGTGGATATTTCATTATTATATTGAAACGGTAGTGGAAATTTGACGAATGTTTGTCCATTGCTTGACTTTTATATTGTTATAATAATGTTCATAAATTTCGCAGAAAGTGCTAATTGTAAAATTTCTTCTTCTTCTTCTTCTTCTTCTTCTTCTTCTTCTTCTTCTTCTTCTTCTTCTTCTTCTTCTTCTTCTTCTTTTGCTTTTTCTTTTTCTTCTTCCTCTTCTTCTTCTTCATCATCATCATCATCATCATCATCATCATCATCATCATCATCATCATCATCATCATCATCATCATATATGATGAACATAGACTATCGCTACAAATCCAGACAAAAGTGAGAGGAATAATTGACAAGGAAGGACAGAACAGTGTACAGCGCAGAACAGCCACTCTCAGCTGCCGTGATGACGAATACCTACAGGATCTCTGGATCCGAGTCTACACAGATGGGTCAGCACAAAATGCTGTTCGAAATGGAGGAGCGGGGGTGTATATAGAATACCCAAATAATACTAGGGACACGGCTAGAATTCGAACAGGAAAGTACTGCCATAATTATGATCTGAAATTGAGGCAATCAAGATAGCCACAGAGAAATTACTAAATACCAGCCATAGTACACAACCTGTGGTGCTATTGACAGATGCACAATCAGTAATAGAAGCACTTCTGTCTGGGAAATTACCAGTTCTAAGGACACTACTTTCTGAACTTAGAAGTCAGTATAAGGTCACTATACAGTGGATACCATCCCACTGTGCAGTACCCGGAAACGACAGAGCTGATCGATTGGCTAAGGAATGAGCAAAAGAAGAACAGCCTGATGTGTCCATTGCATTCCACCAAAAGAAAAGGATGATCAAATCAGTCAGAAGGCCACCAAACCCTACTCAAGACGACTACCACGTTATGGACAGACCAGAACAGGTCATTATTCTGCGCCTCAGAACAGGACACAATAGATTACGCAACCACATGTATACAAAATTCAAGATTGGTGACACAGCCATGTGCACATGTGGTTTGGCGTCGCACTCAGCAGAGCACATACTCCAGGACTGCCCTAACTACAACATATCCAGGCGAACCTTCTGGCCTAGAGAGACAACAGTGGAAGATAAACTCTATGGACCGCTGAGTGAACTAAAAAAGACTGTTAGATTCATACAAGAGACAACATTGCAGTTATAAACATATTTCACTCGGGAAGGTTAACCCGGTCAACAAATGCCCGCAGAAGTCGGATGTGTCGTCCTAACGGCGAAAGAACACAGCGCCGCTGTAAACAAGCACAGCGCAATCACGTCCGGAAAAAAACTATGGATGAACGCAAAAGAGGAAGCAGAAGAAGACATATTTCAAGGGAACGAAAGAAGAAGAGGAAGAATTATTTACTGTCTAGGTACAAAATTGTACCTCTCAAATAATCAATTAAAATTGCACTCGTGAACGAACGGAGTCCAACGAACCCATTCTTCAATTATACGATAAGAATAATTAACTTTTAAATAAAATATTAGTGACGGAAATATGGCTTATATATTATAAATAAATATAATTATTTTCCTTTTCTTTTTTAGATCAATAAATATAATATAAATTTACATATTTATCTCTAAAAACTAAATATATGTTATTTATATATAGAAAGAATATTTATATATTTAAATAATTAAGACAAAAATTATTATGTTTTAAAATTATATTTTATAGTTTAATTATTTCCCTTAGAAAAGTATTAGAATTATTTCCCCTTTTTATTTTATATGAAGATCATAATTAACTAGCAGGCCGTGTTTGGTATACTGAATTCGACGAACAATAATCGACTCCTCATATATATTAAAGCATTACATATAAGTCGATTCCAGACGTCACTATGTAAACAGAATGACTTCCTGCTAAGTGTTAGACTGCGTGGATATAACGCTCCTTACACTTACGCAATATCAGCTACTATGTACATCATATTTCAGCCAAAATATCATTTATTCCTTGACATAACATGAAATGTAACCAGTGCAGTATGCACCTGACGAGATTGTGCGAAATATGCCAGGCAAGAAACTGTGCAATATTATATTTATGGCGTCTGTGTTTAAGTTCACTCAAGGAATACATTGTTTTGAATGTTTAACATATTTTGGTACTTCTTTGTAGAAGTCATTTTCATATCCATCCATCCATCCATCCATCCATCCATCCATCCATCATGTGCCATGCCGGTAAGCGTGGGCGGTCATGCTCTGCTATCTCACTCGATCACCAGAGTATACATATACATAGACGTCAAACATTACAGATTAAAACAACAATTTTATGTATTTGCTACCGGAAATAACATTAACATTTTGACCATAGAGACTACAGCATAGAGTTAGATTGTTAGTGTTGCCGAATAGAGCATCAGTTAGATTCAAATTATACAAATAATTGGCGTTTCAATTTGGTATGCTTGCTTGCTTGTGTTTGTTGGCTTGAGCTCCAACGCGAAGTCCTGTATGTCGGATGAAGGCATCCTGTTGTTCAACATCAGTGTGATGTCATACAGGACCTGAGGTTTGCGTGAGTATCCGTTGTCCCATGTCTGGCTTATTGGTGTGCAGACTGGTGGTTCCTCGCCGTACAGGCAGACACTCTCCGACTTCGGAGGAATCGGCGATCCTACTGACTTTAGCCAGGACCCCGAAGGGACCTGTTGCCCAGGACGCTCGACGAGGACGCGTCAATAGGTCTTGGCCAGTATATAACCCGGCCCTGGTGCCTTGGAAACACTTCTGCGTCCCAAATTTGGTATAAATAGGACAATTAAATAAATATTATTAAGCAGTGGGTTTTAATATTTTTTTTTTAAAAGTAAATATCAAAAATAGTAATGAGCCAGATACAGATAAAAGTTAGAATTACTATAATAGACTAGTTCACAGAAATGCATAGACTTTGTACATTTTAACAATGTAAACATACGGTAGAGTGTAGATACATTGTAAGTTGTAACAACAATACATAAAAAATTATAACATAAAATATAAGAAAAGCCGGACATTTTAAAGGTGTTTAGCTTTGCCTGCCGGACGGAGAATATCAGGCTAAAAAGGAGGACATGTCCTCTTTTTTCCGGACGTTTAGCAACCCTACCCATGGTAATTATTGGTACTTCATCTTTAATTCACTGCAAACAAAGGAATCCCGGGAGTTCCCGGGAAATCACGTGACATCAAGATGATTTCATAGTGGCTGTATTGGTGTAATGGGGCACTACCTTTATTAATTGCAGATACAAACATATAATTGCTTTCGCAAGTAGAAGACAAGCAAGTGCTAATGTGTAATTTATTTATTTGAATAAAGAATCATATAAACTGAACGTGTAATCGTTCACCTCCGGTTGAAGATAAGTGCGTTTGCAGCAAGATGTATCCAACACTGCATGCCATTGTCGATTGTCTTCGCAAACTGTCCCCGAGATACATCAAAGATGAGCACAGACAGATGGGACATACACAAGATAAGATGAGTAACACATGGTATGGATAAACACTGCGACGACAGTCCTCCGGTATCAGAACCATTTATTGCATCCATCGATAGGTCTATCAGTCCACCACACTCTGGGCTGGGCTATACAGATTATAAATTCTTATTTTCATGTCCTTTATCATTATATCAACACCTATAATTTCCGTTTTATTGTCAGAGATCACAGATAATTCATTGCAAGATATTGTATTTCGTAGAAGTATTAGAACTCCTCCTTTGTGTCCTCCGCGGTCGAAACGTATGACCTGGTATCCTCTGACTGAGAATGTGTGACGGGCGTTGAGATGTGTCTCAAGAATGCATGCCACATCTATTCTATCTTTATGGGGACGATTTGTTAGTGGGACTTACTTGTTAAAAACTCCTCCGGCATTCCACTATAGTATGTTGAGTGTCCGTGTGGATTAGCTTTCCCTACTACCAGTGTACCTTGCCATTAGGGGAACCCACTCCGAACTCAGAGGTACTTGTAATTTACGTCCCCAAGTCAAGGACGAGAAGTCCAATTGTCCGGTGTATGGATTGAACCCCTTACCTCATCATCAACACACCGGATGTTTAAGAGCCCGCATTCTTACCCATTCTGCCCTGTTGCCCCCCGCTTCTTCTTCTTCTTCTTCTTCTTCTTCTTCTTCTTCTTTGTCTTCTTCTTCCTCCTCCGCTTTGTCTTCTTCTTCCTCTTCTTCTTCTTCTTCTTCTTCTTCTTCTTCTTCTTCTTCTTCTTCTTCTTCTTCTTCTTCTTCTTCTTCTTCTTCTTCTACTTCTTTTTCTTCTTCTTCTTCTTCTTCTTCTTCTTCTTCTTCTTCTTCTTCTTCTTCTTCTTCTTCTTCTTCTTCTTCTTCTTCTTCTTCCTCTTCTTCTTGTGTATGAGGAAATATGTGTGTGTGGCTGGGAAGATGTGTGCGGGTGGGGGAATGTGTCTGTGTGGTGGGGTGTGTGTGAGTAGATGGGTGAGTGCGGAGGTGTGGGTGAGTGCGGAGATGAGTGGGTGGGTGGGGAGTTGTGTGGGTGGGTGGAGGTATGTGTGTATGGATTGGGCGTGTGTGGGTGGGGAATATGTGGGTGGGTGAGGGATGTGTGGGAGGGGATGTGTGTTTGGGTTGGAGTATTTGTGTGGGTGTTGGTGGATAGTGGTATGTATGGGTGGTGGCGGGTGGGGATGTGTAGGTGTTGGAAGTTGGGGGGTGTGTGGGTGGGTGTTTTTGCTTGAGGGATGTGTGTCTGTGGGGGAATGTGTGTGGCTGGGGTATGTGTGTGTGGGTGGGGGATGTATGTGTAGTTGTTGGAGGTGTGGGTTGATGTGTATGTGTGGGTGGGTGGGGGAAATGTGTGTGTGGGGATGTATCTGTAGATGGGAAGGTGTGTGGGTATGGGTGGGTGATGTGTGAGTGGGTGAGGGATGGGTGTGTGGATTGGTGAGGGATGTGTATGTGTGGGAGAGGTACGTGTGTGTGGTTGGTGGGTGTGTGGGTGGGTGGAGCATGTGTGTGTGTCTGAGTTGAGGTATGTGTGAGTGGATGGGTAAATGTGTGTGGGTAGGGATGAGGGTGAGGGATGTGTGTTTGTGGGTGGTGCGAGATGTCTGGGTTCGTGTGTGGGGATGGGTATGTGTGTGGAGGGATGTGTGGTGGGTGGGGGATGTGTGGTGGGTGGGAATGTGTGGGTATGGGTGGGTGATGTGTGAGTATGTGAGGGATGTGTGTGTGTGTGTGGGTTGGTGCGGGATGTGTGTGTCGGAGGGGGGTGTGTTACATAACATGATAATATGTATTGTTTATGCTTACAACATTCATTTGACAAGTTTTTTTCTTCTTATGTGAATGTATCATGCACTGTTGATGAACGAAGGATGAGTGATTGGATGGGCCGAATGTTAGACGGGGCTACGTTCCCAATTTGTAACCCTTTTAAAATAAAGTTCAACTCAATTCAATTTGTATCGTTATCGGGCGGGTTAATGTAATCGACAGAGGATTCACTGATAATGTCAGCGATGCGGTTGTAGGAGAGTTTAACGCCAGCGTTCGTCGTCCCCTGAAGTGAGTGGAAAAACTGGTCACCTATTCCTACATGCATGCAAACTAACGAAATGTGATGACCCTGTCACATCACAGCCGAGTGGCTAGAACGCCGGATTCTCCTTCCGGAGAGCGGGTTCGAATTCTGGTAAGGTGTTTTTTTTGTTTTTTTTTCTGTCGGAAGCAAAAGGAAAATCGTAACCTGCACAGTTCGTGGCATTGTACTAGCCAGGCGACCTTAATTCCCCAAGCTCAAAGACGCCCCTCCCCTCCCTCCACCATACACCGCAAGGTACTATATTGGCATTAAATGACAGTTTTGACTGTGTTTTTAATTAGTTTTCATGAAAATACATGAGACAAAGGGAATGTTGAAATATCCAGTTTTGTTTTCTCTGGTGAGGTGAGAGCGACGTCATGCTACATGGTGAGAATAAAAGGAATTCAAATATTTAGATACGAGGATACATCAGATGACAGGAAAAGAGCTCCCGCTCTTAAACTTCCGGTGGGCTGATGCCGAGGTAGCGTGTTCAACCGCTCCACCAGTCAGTTGGATTAAAATGTTGACTTCTCGTCCTTGACTTGGGGACGTCAATTACAAGTACCTCAGAAGTCAGAGTGAGTTTGCCTGATGCCGAGGGACACTGGTAATAGGGAAAGTAGTAGCACGCGTACGGACTGCGCATGAGTTCACAACGAGTGAATGAAAAATACAATATTATTACGTATGTTTTTTTTAAATTCGCATATCCTTTACAGGACTTCGCTGTCAACAGCAGCATATTTCAGCTGTATGTTGATTTCTTGGCAAGGTTACGCTCAGTAGTTTGCCATTGCTTTCTGAGCGGCCGGCTCAGTTATCCCGCAAGTCACCAGCAGGGGTAGAACCGCTTCCAGTTCTCGCCCTACGAGACTCTGCGTGATAAACGGGATAACGGAGAAAGTGGTGTAACCCCTCGGCCAGAGAGACCGGCAATATTACGTATACGTTACAGAAATAAACAATTTTAATCAGACAAGCACAACTGTATTTTATCAGGTGAAAAACATATCAAGCAACAAGTCATTATCTTTGGAAGTTAGAAACTTTAGAACTCTTATGTATAGCAGAGACTCTAGTTTTAATGCACGGCTGAGAGGTTTAACACACCAGCGCTTAATCTTTCTCTGATGACCGCGACGTTGTGGCTTCGCTCCACACACTGTCAGTTGGAATCAAATGTTAAATTTTCGTCCTTAGATTGGGGACGTAAATTACAAGTATCTCAAGGGTTGGAATGGGTTTGCAAGATGGTGAAGCACACTGGTAACAGGGAAAGCTAATCCTCACGACAAATCAGTCCAATACACTAGTAGTAGTAGTAGCAGCAGCGGCAGCAGCAGCAGCAGCAGTAGTAATAGTAGTAGTAGTAGTAGTAGTAGTAGTAGTAGTAGTAGTAGTAGTAGTAGTAGTAGTAGTAGTAGTAGTAGTAGTAGTAGTAGTAGTAGTAGTAGTAGTAGTAGTAGTAGTAGTAGTAGTAGTAGTAGTAGTAGTAGTAGTAGTAGTAGTAGTAGTAGTAGTAGTAGTAGTAGTAGTAGTAGTAGTAGTAGTAGTAGTAGTAGTAGTAGTAGTAGTAGTAGTAGTAGTAGTAGCAGCAGCAGCAGCAGCAGCAGCAGCAGCAGCAGGAGTAGTAGTAGTAGTAGTAGTAGTAGTAGTAGTAGTAGTAGTAGTAGTAGTAGTAGTAGTAGTAGTAGTAGTAGTAGTAGTAGTAGTAGTAGTAGGAGGAGGAGGAGGAGGAGGACCGCACATTTTAACATATAAGAACACATTATGAGAATATAAACAATTTAGAATATATTGTAATAACACATTATGAGAGATAAACATTAGAACATGTTGCAAGAACACATTATGAGAAGATAAACATTAGAATCTGTTGTAAGAACACATAATGAGTGAAAATAAAAATAAAAAAAACATTGGAATACGTTGTAAGAACACATTAGGCAAACTAAACATTGAAATATGTAAGAGCAAATTATGAAATATAAATATTAGGACATGCTGTTAGAACACAGTATGAGAAAATAAACATTGGAACATGTAAGAACACGTTATGAGAAGATAAACATTGGAACATGTAAGAACTGGTAAGATATCTGGTAACTGGGGAAAAGACACAGTAGACAGCAGTAAGAAAAACTCCTTGACAGTCTTTTGTTGCATTTAATATACAAGTGTGCTTCACATGAACACCTTAAATGTTTTATTGGTGATTATATTCTGAAAACGTAAAGAACAAATGTATCATTCACTACGTTCAATGCAAGTCCTCCCGAGCCGATAAAGTGCTTTAATTCCTGTAGGGAAAAAAATTTCTCTTGGTCGCGTGTGTAACCACTCATGTACCACCTGCTGCACTTCTTCATCGGGCCGAAAAAAGTCTTTCCTCGCAATGACGCTTTGAGTTGTCCAAACAGGTGGATGTCGCTTGGGACTAGGTCTGTCGAGTACGGGGTCGGGGTGGGGGACGGTGTGGTTCATACTGAAAGTGGAAATCACTGATCAAAAAATGGATAACAGAACGCTGCTCCTCTTTGGTGCATGACAAAAGTGGGGCGACCATCTTTAAACTGTCTTTATGATGTCACCGTATTCGTTTGCATTGTTATGGCACGTGCTTAACCCTCTTTATATCCTTAACAACACTATTGACAGGTAACAAGACAATGGCATAGTTATTGTAATATCTATCACGCTTTTAAGGTTTTTATTTGAAGACCCCTCATATTAACACATGATTTGATACGTTCTGCTGTAGAACGGGAGCTGTGGAGAAGTATAATCGCCCACGCAAGATTGGCAAGGTACTTGAAAATGGTGACATTGGCGAAATCCCTGTGTTTTTATGATTATAACAATGCTATAAATACATTTGAAATCTTTAGTACTTCTTACTTTTTTAACACAGTGAGTGCATTTGGGATAGCTGTTACTGTCATCACTAACCCAGTTTGCCTAGCTATCCATTTCTATCACAACCCAGTTTGTCTCGCAATCCATCTGTATCACAACTCAGTTTGTCTCTACATCCATCTGTATCACAACCCAGTTTGTCTCGCAATCCATCTGTATCAGAACCCAGTTTGTCTCGCAATCCATCTGTATCAGAACCCAGTTTGTCTCGCTATCCATTTGTATCAGAAACCAGTTTGTCTCGCTTCCATCTATATCAGAACCCAGTTTGCCTAACTATCCATTTCAATCACAACCCAGTTTGTCTCGCTATCCATCTGAAAGCAAATGACTCCGTTCTGGAGTGGGCAGCCTGTAAGACAGCGAATCTTGTGTTTAAGAAATGTGAATGGAAAGGAACAGAAATTTCAATTAGCTAATGATATTTGCGCTTTAATCTAGCAACTGAATCTTTTTACCTTGTTAACTGTTAACAATGATTCTCAAACCGTATTACTCATGGCTACACGTTCTGAATAGACAAAAAAGATCAATTCACTGCTATTTCTTTTTAATTGACAAGAATGTAAATAAGAACAGGCATATATGCAAGTAAGTTCTTCTTCTTCATCTTCTTCTTCTTCTTCTTCTTCTTCTTCTTCTTCTTCTTCTTCTTCTTCTTCTTTCTCCTATATCTCCTTCTCTTCCTCTACACACATCACATCCTCCTCCTCCTCCTCCTCCTCCTCCTCCTCCTCCTCCTCCTCCTCCTCCTTCAACTTCAGTTTCTTCAGTCCTTTTAGTAAAGTTTCCTTCAGTCTTATGTATAACGTTTTCTTCAGTCACATCAGTAATATTTTCTTCATATAATCAGTAACTGTCTCTTCAATCTCATTTGAATCTCCTCCTCCTTCATCTTCTGTTTCTTCAGTCTTTTAGTCAAGTTTTCTTCAGTCTTATCTGTAAAGTTGTCTTCAGTCACTTCAGTAACATTTTCTTCATATAATCAGTTTCTGTCTCTTCAATCTCATTTGTGATATTGTCATTAGTATCAGTAATAACGTATTCTTCATTCTCTTCAATTACTTTCAACGGTTTCATCACTAACGGTTTCTACCGTCCTAGTGTTTATAAGACTTCATGACTTACTGTCTTCTGTTGCTACGAGATTCCTCCTCCACTTCCTCTTTTTAACCATATGGAGAGAGAGTAACCCCTCCCCCTCCACCGCCCTCACCCTTTTCATAATATATACAATTACATCCTGGAGAGGGGCTGGGGGGATGTGGCGACGTGGTTAAGCCGACTGCCTCGAGTTCTAAATATGGGGGTTCGTTTTACGGATTCCACATTCTGTTCTCGAGTGTAATTGTTTCGTAGACCCCTGGAGCTCGTCGCTGGAGCTACGGAGTTAGTGCTCCGTGCGATGCTTTCGCCAGACAGCTCCGCAGAGAGGTTAAGCCATAAGAAAGTAAGGCCTCGTGTAATGACGGCGATAATATTAGACGCAATTTACTGTAAAAGTCAGTTGTATACGTTGCAGTCAACCCCAGCATTTTTTGGCTGTTTGTGATATCTTGTCAAATTTACGTTCAGTAATTTGCCATTGCTTTCTAAACGACCGGCACTCATACCATTGTATGAAAACCAATACAAAGCGGTCTGCTGCCAAATCGCCTGCAGATTATGAATTGCGTCCGAAACCTCTTCACTACAGAGCGGACTATGCTACTATACTCTATATAAGCTGATCAGGGAAATGTCATGAAGTATTCAACAGTGTGGTTACATAAACAATGTGATTTCTCATCTCATCTCATCTCATCTCATCTCATCTCATCTCATCATGTTCCTCTTGTACCTTGCGGTGTCGAGGTGAAGTACTAACAGCAGGAGAGTGCCCGCTTATGGGCTTCATGTATCGATATTCCCTTGGATTCTGCTATTCCCTCTGTCCATCGTTTACGTGGTCAGCTTCCTCCTCTGCTTCCATCTGGTCTGTAAAACCGCAGACGTTCATTGTGCCTATTTTTTTAATCACTGATCTATCTCGTAGTCCATTAACATTGCCGGGTCTATATCCATTTGTGTCAATCCGTTTATACGTCTTAGTTTTTCTACGAGCAGTATGAAGATCCCTTGCAGGCTTGCTAGGCAAATCGCAGGTTTAGGACAAAAATCTGACCCGAGGGATTTCGACCCCCATGGCGAGCCATAGCCCATGAGTTTTCCGTTCTACACCACGTGGAGGTGGGGTTGACTTATGTAGTCTGCGGGTCATCGGCAGGTTACTCATTTTCACTTTTCACCCCTCCTTAAAGAGGCTATCCGATCCTAACCCTGCTGGCTGCAGGGCCAGGCGCAGTTCACACCTTGTAGACCTCAATGTAATTATTACTGAAAAACAAAGTCAGATATTCATCGTCCTTTTTAGCGATCAAAGTTTGCTGTGCGACTATTCAGCATGTATCAAAAAAAGTCACACACACAGTCACAATTTTTGGGGCATGCTATGAGAAAAAATGAATTGGAGAACTTGGTGACAACTGGTAAGGTCGAAGGGAACAGACCAAGGGGAAGACCGAGAAGCAAATACCTGGATAACTTGGCCTCGTGGCACGGTCGAGACAGAAACACGGAGCTGATCCACTACTCTGGTGATCGAGTGAGACCGTCCACGCTTACCGGCATGGCACATGATGGATGGATGGATCATAAAAAGGGTGGCACTCCTGAGGTCTTCGCTGTATCACAAAGTTTGTGATAATTAAAATGAAATATATAACTTCTTGAGCTACTATTAGAATAGTTGTTAGATAAAATATAAAACCCACGCATTATTAAATATAAAATTATAACAATGTACAGCCCTATGAAGACGGTGGGGAGCACGATATTAGCAATATAATTAATTGGAGCCTATGAATAAAAAAACAAAACATCTATTATTTGTACTAGACAGTCCTTAGAGGAAATACGAGTAGCATTACTATGTGGAAAAGTAATGCAGTGATGTGTGTAGCTTTTGTGTGTATTTAGATGTTCTTGTTAATTTTCTTACATTTTTATTAGCCAATCGGCGGTTGATTCAGAAATAGCCCTCCTGCAACACAGAATGTGGCATGATTTATTTAACATACTACATAAAAACATAATATTCTGGGGAACTACTGACGCCACTCAAACTGCATGAGAAATACATTCACAACTATTGATCAGAATTCATGGTAGGGACAGGAAAGAAGCTGAAATCATTCGACACATTAGACGATATTTTTTTTTTTTTAAATGACAGCTATAGACCCTCTGGGATTCCAACCTGCAGATTTTAACAATGATTACAGTGTTTCGCTGAATGACAAGTGCACTTCCATGCGCGGCTAAATTATGCCTTTTGCTATGAGTGCCGATCAATACCTGTTAATTAGGGGGCTGAGTGGTCTCGAGGTATGGTGTCCGCCTCGAGTGCTGGAGGTCCCGGGTTCAGGCCCCCGTGAGGATCGGGATTTATTTAAAGAATCCACCTGGACTTCCAGTAATAAAATTTCCCCTGGTCTCTGGGTAGTGAGATCGGACGCCCGTGTGCATTGTTGCGCACGTAAAAAATCCCTTGGCAGTTGGAAATCGAAAAAGAGTAGCCTAACGGCGCTGCCCGGGCAATATTTCGAGTTAAAAATCTATTCAAAGTATTTCAGGATCCTCGGCGATGCAACGGAGTTCGTGCATTGAGCTGAGGTTCTCCAGACTCAGGTTTGAGTTAGGAGGAAAACGGAGCACTTATGGGTTAAACCGTGTGCCGTGATGTTGATCCAACGACTAAAACTAAAACTAAAAAAAACTAACCTGTTAATTAACTGTCCTACATATTTAATTTTATAGATATAAAAATTTATATATTTTTAATTAAGCCTCTGGAAAAGTATGTAATAAAATGTGTACTCTTCATGAAATTTAATTATGCGGGTGTACCTGAAAATTTTTATTATATTCACAGCACGTGAAGGCACCACGTTGACTCAAAAATCAGTCAAAAATCAGTCTAAGAATACAGATTTAAATGTTCTCGAAGGGAGATTTTTGTATATTATCCCTTGACTCTAGGGTCGGCCTAGATTCGTAGGCAGGTAACAATATATTTGCAGGGAGTGGTTACAACAGATTCACCTGCAATAAATGCACTTTTATTTGTTAACGATCGGTGCCTGTTTTACAGCGACGAGGGCAGACTTGCAAAATCATGTTAGTAAGCTGAGTTTAACATGCAGCAGATACAATATGAGTATAAATGCAGCCAAAACTGAAGTAATGTAAGGTAGCAGATCTCCTGGTCCAATTAGTTTACAGATAAATAGCACATCTCTGAAATAAGTTACAGAATTAAAATATATAGGAAACATGATCACATAAGATGACAGAATAGATAGAGAAATCGAAATCAGAAGCCAAAATGCAAGTGAGCATATATATCAACTATCACCCATACTGAAACATCCAAATATACCTAAGACCACAAAACGACAGATAATAAATAGCATATTCACACTGTCAACAACCTGAATTCATACACGCATGCGGTTCCTTCATCCACACCAGATAATTACAAACACATCGTCGTGTGAATGGCAGATCAAGATTCACGCTTTATTATATATATATTACAGAGCACAACTAGCATTCAACACTCAAATACATTCTCAATGGTCGCTACGTATAACTATGCCCTCTCTAAACTACACAACTGGCGGGGGTCAACACATAGGTCCTGTCGCTCTGACTGTCCGTCCCGGTCTGCCTGAATTCACAGGTCCAATCTCGCTACTTGTCCCCCTTTCTCGTGCCGTCAGTCGTACGGCCCGGTGGGTTACTCGCCACGTAGTTTAGTGGCCCAGTCCTAGTAGCCTACAGCTATACTAGAGTTCAGTCTGTTTACGGGTAATCCCCGTGCTTACTGTACTCTGTCCTCTGTCGGGAGCTAATCCCGGTTTGTCCTCGTCATGTCCTAGCTATGACACATGCGTGTCCTGTCTAGGTCTGGTCCTACCACTGGTTTGGAGTTCTATCTCCTTCTACTGTCTCTCTCTATCTATTCTCTTGTAAAGGTCCTTATTATGTCCTGTCTCTGTACTTTACTTTCCTTCCGTCCTTGTATTACTTCTATCTATACCAATCCAGCTTCTTGACACGCTCTCGCCCCCCCCCCCCCGTATTGGGTCACCAACTTTAGCTCATGGGTGTGGCGCAATCTTTCGTAACCTCTAAAAATTAGTTGGGTCTAATTTTGTCAAGTGCTGGTAGGGTTAAGTGCTCATGTCCTGGGTATAATCACTAACTTCTGACCGTCTGATGTCACATCGTCGTATTTATCCACTGGCTTAGTAATCAGTGTTGCACAACTGTATTGTTGGCTAGAGTAAATACTCATCCACATTACATATATGAGATCTGTAACGACCCAAAGTCATTGCCTTTACGGCCTGCTTCTCAAAATGTCGATTGACCGACACCCCGTCCAGATTGTACGTTTTACGGTACAATACATGAATATAAATCCATGCTCCCGTGTAATGTTTATCCAACTCTATTACATGTTGTGTGTGTGCTGATGTTCACCTATCTAGCTTCCGTTTGTGGTTAAATCTTTCAATGTATACCAGAGCTTTAGTAAGTCTGTGATGTCCCCTGTTCATGAGTTATCCCCCCTTCATTTTAATTGCTGTCTGCATTTTTATCTGTAAGTATATCTGGTTGTTTGCGTGTTTAGTTAATTTTAATGTATGTTTAAATTAGAAACATAGGTGTATGTCTGTAATTTACTGAATGCTGTTTTTCAAGCGTCGTAGGTTGGTTTATGCCGTCACGAATCGATGCGTTAGCATAATTTGTGACTGCCTTGCCGACCTAGGAAACTTAAAAATGTGGCTATACCTGTAATGCAATAGTGGCGACTACACACAGAAATCACAGAAGCACATGTGTAACATTCAAGACGCAGACAAATTATAAAAACACTTGGGCGCGGAAAAAATTCGCCCGCTGTTCACTCGCCTTGTATTTAATTCATTCATTCTTTTTGCTCTCGTCTTTCTCACTCACATTCGTTCTCACCTGTTAAAAAGTTATGTTATGTCATTACATTATTATAGTATTGTAATGACACAGAAAAATACTGTTGGGAAATAAAAATAAAATAACATAAAATAAAATAATGAAAAGAAAATAGTTTTGGCTCAGTATTAAGCGAATTTTGAGCCGATTAATAGTGAAATATATTGGCACTGTATGTATTTACAATATTTACAAGTTAAATGGGTTGTTTGCCCTTATTCTAAGTCTAATAACTAATCTTTAATTAAGTTCTAATTTTTTGTACTGAGATTTGCTGACTAAGGGAAGATAATTTGAATAATTAAATGAAATGGGGTAAAATGTGTTGGTTCCCTAAATCCAACTATACTTCTAGATGGTACAAAAATTTTTATTAATGTTATATTTGTAACCTATTTGTGTTAAATAAATAGATTGTTTTAACTATTATTAAATTAATTTATGGGATGATAATGTATTTGGGGACTGATAGGATGCAATTAATCTCAGTTACTTACTTTTAAGAGTACTTATAAGTGTATTTAATTGGGGATTGGGAAAGGTGTAATTAATCTACAACACTTAAAGTTGTCGTTTTCCTGTAAAATAACTACATCTATGAAAATATAGCATTATATGCAACTGCAATAAAAATATATATTTTATACATGACAATTACATACAATGATATTCATATCATATTTATATACATATTACTACATACATTTATATCTATCACACTAATTAAGTAATCTACTCCAGGCACGTTGAAGAAGTCGCATCCTTTCCTTTGGGAATATATGTATAGTTAATATGGTAGTTTCTATGCGCATAGTTCAATGTTCCATGCGATGTTCCTGGAGTGTATAAATAATACTGTCGAATATAGTCTCTTGACTCGACGTAGATAGTCATCACATGAGTACATCATAATGGCACATCTGCCTGATCGACTTCTGATACCAATTTCAGAGACGAAGATGGAGTAGCGTCGTCCTTCTTTGGTAATTCAGGTACATCAAAGTTTGTAGGCCTACTTAGCATGTCAGCTAATGTATTACTTTTGCCACTGATGTGCCTGACCGAAAACGAGTAATTTTGGAGAATCAGGGACCATCTGTATATTATATTGTTCTTGTGGACCCCTGTCTCCATGACAGTGAGCGGGGAGTTGTCAGTTTCGATGACAAAATGTGTCCCTGCCAAAAATCGGTGCAGTTTATGGACACAGTACACTATCGCTAACGCTTCCAATTCAGAGACTCCATATTTGGCTTCAGTTGGAGTAATCTTACGACTTACATATATTATGGGATGTACAATGTCGTTGTACTTCTGGCCCAATACGCCTGCTATGGATACTGTGCTGGCATCCGTCCTAAGAAAATATTGTAAGCTAGGATTAGGCAAACGAAGGATTGGGACATTGCTAAAAAGATGCTTAAGTTTTGACATAGCATTAATTAGAATGGCATCTTTCACATTAATTTTGACATTCGATTTCAATAAATTGGAAAACACACTGGTAATTTCTGCTAAATTGGGAATGAACTTATTATAATAGTTTACCAAACCGAGTAAATTCCTCACTTGTTTTTGGGTACCTGGCATCGTGAGGTTTAGGATTTTTGTCACAATTTTGCTATCAGTTTCCAAATGGCCTTTTGAAATGGTATGGCCTAGGAAGTCTATTTTCTCCAAGCCCAGCTCCACTTTGGTAGGCTTCACTGTAAGTCCAAATATTCTTATCCTTTCCAAGACTTGTCTCAGTTTTTGTAAGTGTTTTGTCCAGTCTGTTGTATGTATACGTGTGTTTATCAGTTTTGGTTTTATCTATATGCTGTCCCTTGTTGTACTTAACTTTATTGTTGGTTCTGGTTGTTCTATGTTGTTGTTTTCTGTTTGATTTAATATTGTGGTTGCGCTGAGTGCGTTTTCTGTCTCATTGCTAGGTATCTTTGCATTGTGTTTATCTTCTAATTGGTTACTGTCTGGTGTGGTTGTTTTGTGTTGGTCTAATGTCTGATTAATTGGTGTAATTGCATTGTGTTTGTCTTCTGTCTGATGTTTCTGTTTAGAGGCCAATGTTGTGGATTGGTCCTCTGCTGTAAAGTATTTACACTTTCTTTCTAAGTGGTGATATAAGATACATGACGGAGAAAAATATGTAACATCTCTAATAAATTTCTGCCAGTCAAAATGAGCTAAGGTTCTGGCTCTTGTATAGTTACAGTTTAAGTGAGTAGCACAGAACGAATCGTCTGAGATTCCTGAGACTATTTGTCGTTGTTTGACCTGTGGTAACGTTTGCTGAGTTTTAAGGTTGTCTCTCTTGCAATTTATAATGAGACTACCATTGTGTGACTGAGAATAACATGACGCGTTTTCTGTCATGTTTAGGCTTACACCTCTTAAACAAGGTGGGGTAGATGAGTCGGCGCGTTGCGCATTTATGACATTTTCTTTGGTGTTTTCAGATGTAGTGTTCTTTCTTGTAGGTCGTCTTGCTGTTTCTGTGTTTCTGACCTGGTTACCGCATTAGCCTTATAGGTTTCTCTCCAGGCTAATATTTCTTTTGCGGTACTGTTCTTTAGCTGTGGTAGGCACCCAATTATCAAATCCGTACACGGATTATCTAGGATGGCGCACATAAATGTGCCGGACAGGAATGGAGTGTCTATACGGGCTTTTGCCAATGGGTATTTTTCTATGTTACCCGAGAATGTACGGCACTTTACAAAGCCGCCCGTATAATCTTCTGGCTTGGCCAATTCCTTCCTAAGGCCAATAAGGGTACTACCGCTATATATTAAACATTGACAAGGCTGGTTGTTAACCATTCCGTCATGAAATACTATTTTGCCTCTGGAGGCTGTTACTGCATTTGCGTTCTCTGTAGAACATGGTACTGTGTGCCCGCATCCCAGCACTCCGTCTTCATGAAAATTATGACATACCACACAATTATCAACGTTTAATACATCAATCGCCGCTGCCACATTCTCACTGTATGGTAAAACTTCCTCACTTTCACTCTCATGTTCACTTTCACTCTCAGACGAAGTATCGACAAGTACAGCATTACTGGCTCTCAATCTCTGTCGTCCCACACACTTGGAACTATAGTGACCATACGCCCGACAAAAGTAGCATTTGACTGCACGTCTGTACGTGTTTCTTTTGCTTTCTTGCTTCTTTATCATCATATCCAGGTGAGATGAATATCCTGGGTTTTTGTCACACATAGAAAACTGGTCATGCATCAAATGACAGTATGGGCATTGAGGTGGCTTAGATTTAGGTTTATCCCTCATTTGAAATGGTTTCTGAAGTTTAATTTTAGCAAATGCTACTATTTCAGACTTTTCCACAGATGTTTTAAAAATATCTCGATTAGAGGAAAAATATGCGGACCCCGTTTTTCTAATTGTTCTAATGACTCGACATCAGCTTGCTGCAGAAACTTTGCAAAGGAAGAAGGTACAGTGGAGATGATTTTGTTCATTATCATCAAATTTTTGAGTTTATCAAAGCTTTTGTCTACCTTTGCAGCGTTTAGCCATTTGCTGAATACACTTTGCACGTTAGAAAAATAGTCAATGAACGTTTCATTTGGTTTCGGTTTTAGTTTCGAAAACTGAATTTGGTACCCTGTGGCGTCAAGCAAAAATTTTGCATAATGCGTTGTTTAATGTAATCGTAATTATTTCTAAGCTCTTGGGGGATAGATTCTATCACTTTTAAGGGCTCCCCCGAGAGGTTCTTCATATAGACCACCGCCCAGTGTTCTTGTGGCACTTCCTGGAATTTAAGCTGGAATCCCACATTCTCAGTCCATGCAGATATAGAATCGCCTTGGCAGAAGGGTTTGACTAACCCTTTGTACTTGTTGAACTTATTTTCCTCTTCTTTACTTTTTAATTTGGTGGTGGCAATTTGTACATGACATTCAATCTCCAATTCCTTCATCTTCAACTGCGTTTGTGCCTCGAGCTCCATTTGTTTTAATTTATTTGCCTCGGCTAATTCAACAAGATCCTTCTAATGCTGACGTTCCTGTGCTCGCTCCTCTCTTTCTGCGTTCTTAGCCTCTTTGTCCCTTGCAGCTATCCTTCTCTTTCTTCTTTGTCTATTGCCGCTTTCCTGTCTCTTTCCTCTTTATATTTATTAATTGCCCATTGCTCTAATTTATCCCCCGCAAAGCCCAGGTCTTTACCTGCCTGTATACACTCTCCTAATGTTGACATCTTTGCTAATATTGATAAATGCACTCAAATATACAATCAAATCAAAAATAAATTTTCTATAATAATACTAATTATTTACAGCATTCAAAATTAGATGCCAATCTAATATATGTTTATCAAAACTCTATGTATACTTATCTGAAAAACTTGAAACTTTCTTGGGCCTATGGGGAGTTCTTCTCTATCTCAGGTTGACCTGGTGTTCTAAATATGTCTGCTCTGCATTCTGTTACATAGAGCAGCAGAAATTACAATTTCAAAAATACAACACACACAAGTTAATATCACACTTAAACGATTTATGTGTAGTAATTCGCTCCGACGGGATGCTGAAATGCGAAATTAATGTATTAAATTTTGTCTCTCGTTTGTCGTGTCAAATGTCGTCGTGTCTTCACCTCTGTTCGACCTCACCTGAAACGTCTCTGTGAAACATGTTAGTATTCATTCTTTCATAATCGTAATACTTTTCAAACAAAATCTTTCTTAAACCAGTCTATTCATTATCATACATGATCATTTCTCTCTCAATCAGTTAACACAATTTGTCGTAGTTTTATAAATCACTCTCTGTAATCATTCCACCAAGACCACTGTCTGACCTAATTTCGAAACTCATTCTTGCGTAGATTAGCAGACCACTGTCTGGCACACTTTCGATCATTCAATCTTGCGTAAGTTTATAGATCACTTGCTGATACAATTTCGCACATTCAATTTATCACTTCGGCGTACACATTCTTGCGTTTGTACTTTTACACACTTGTCATGGGTTCATAAGAACTTCTGACACCAATTCGAAACGCCTGTCAACAACCTGAATTCATACACGCATGCGGTTCCTTCATCCACACCTGATAATTACAAACACATCGTCGTGTGAATGGAAGATCAAGATTCACGCTTTATCTGCTGCTGCTGCTGCTGCCGCCGCCGCTCCATTTACCCAAGTTAATTGTTGGGGGGAGATGTAAAGATCTTTCAAGTGCTCTTTCTAATGCTTTTTGTAAGTTGGTCTTCGTTTATCTAAGGTTGTTCTAACTGCAACCAATAAATGATTAGACAGACAGGCAGACAGACAGACAGACAGAGAGGGAGGGAGGGACGGACGGACAGACAGACAGACAGACAGATAGTCGGGAACGGGAACGGGAGCTTATATGACTACTTATATGAATTAAATGAGATGCTCCCCACCAGGGTCTGGGCGAAGCCGGGCCGGGTCAAACAGACAGACAGACTGATAGACAGACAGACAGACAGATAGATAGACAGTCGACAGAGAGACAGATAGTCGGGAAGGGGAACGGGAGCTTATATGACTACTAATATGATTTAAATGAGATGCTCTCCGCCAGGGACTGGGTGAAGCCGGGCCGGGTCAGACAGACAGACAGATAGATAGACAGACAGACAGAAAGATAGTCGGGAACGGGAACGTGAGCTTATATGACTACTTATATAAATTAAATGAGATGCTCCCCACCAGGGTCTGGGCGAAGCCGGGCCGGGTCAGCTAGTCTATATATATAAAAGAGAATCTCCGTCTGTATGTCCTTTATGCGTTCGCGAACGGTCCATCCGATTGAGATGAAATTTTCTATACGTCTTCCTCTCATTCCCGCGCTGCCAACTGTCATATTTTTTAAAGTGTAAATCGCCTACTTACTTACTATTATTTAATATTTCATTTTTCATTATAATTTCTATATAGCAAGGGGACTTAACTCTAGAAAAGTTATTTCAAGGGGCATAACTTTTAATAACATTGCTATATACCTTATAGTTATATTGTTGCATCGTTTTCAAAGATTTATAAACTCTTTGTCTATAGTTATTTACCGACATATGAGTTATAATAAATAATGATATAAGGGACTGGGTGAAGCCGGGCCGGGTCAGACAGACAGACAGATAGACAGACAGACAGATAGACAGACAGACAGACAGATAGTCGGGAACGGGATCTTATATGACTACCTATATGAATTAAATGAGATGCTCCCCACCTTTTCGCTGCAGTTATCTACAGGCAAATGCGTTATAATCCTCCTCCTCTCCCCTCCTCCTCCTCCCCTCTTCCTCCTCCCATCTTCCTCCTCCCCTCCCCCTCTCCCTCCTCTTCCTCCTCCATCCTCCTCCTCCCTCTTCCTCCTCCTCCCTCCTCCTACCTCCTCGCTCTACTCCCTCCTCCTCGCTCTCCTCCTTCCTCCTCCTCCTCCTAATCACTCCTCTTCCTTCCTTCTCCTCCCTCCTCCTCCTCATCCCTCTACCTCCTCCCTCCTCCTCCTCCCTCCACATCCCTCCTCCTCCCTCCGCCTCCTCCTCCCTCCTCCTCCTCTCTCCTTCTCCTCCTCCCTCTCCCTCCTCCTCCTGTGTTCTCCTCCTCCCTCCTTCTCCCTCCTCCTCCCTCTTCCTCCTCCCTCCTCCTCCCCTCCTCCTCGTTCTCCTCCCTCATCCTCCCTCTTCCTCCTCCTCCCTCCTCAGAGGGAGACAGACAGACAGGCAGACAGACAGACAAACAGACAGGCAGACAGACAGACAAACAGACAGACAGACAGACAGACAGACAGACAGACAGACAGACAGACAGACAGGTAGTCGGGAACGGGAACTTATATGACTACTTATATGAATTAAATGAGATGCTCCCAATCAGAGGCTGGGCGAAGCCGGGCCGGGTCAGACAGACAGACAGATAGACAGACAGATAGATAGTCGGGAACGGGAACTGGAGCTTATATGACTACTTATATGACTTAAATGAGATGCTCCACACCATGAGATTTGCGATGCCGGGCCGGGTCAGACAGACAGACAGACAGACAGATAGTCGGGAACGGGAGCTTATATGACTACTTATATGATTTAAATGAGATGCTCTCCACCATGGGCTGGGCGAAGCCGGGCCGGGCCGGGTCAGACAGACAGACAGACAGATAGATAGTCGGGAACGGGAACGGGAGCTTATATGACTACTTATATGAATTAAATGAGATGCTCCTCACCATATGCGTTATAATCCTCCTCCCCCTCTACCTCCTCTCCTCCTACTTCTCCCCTCCTTCTCCTCCCTCTTCCTCCTCCTTCCTCCTCCTCTTCCCTCCTCCTCCTCCCTCTTCCTCCTTCTACCTCCTCCCCTCCTCCCTCCACCTCGCTCTCCTCCTCCCTCCACCTCCTCCTCCGCCCTCCTCCTCCTAATCCCTCCTCCTCCCTCCTCCTCCGCCCTCCTCCTCCCTTCTTCTCGTCCTCCTCCTCCCTCTCCCTCCTTCTCCCTCCTCCTCCCTCCTACTCCTCATCCCCCCTCCTCCTCCCTCCTCCTCCATCCTCCTCCTCCCTCTTCCTCCCTCCTCCTCCCTCCTCCCCCTCCCTCTCCTCCTCCCTCCTCCTCCCTCCTCCCTCCTCGTCCTCCCTCCTTCTCCTCCTCTCTCCTCCTTCTCACTCCTCCCTCTCCCTCCTCCCTCCTCCTCCCTCTCCCTTCTCCCTCCTCCTCCCTCCTCCTCCCTCCTCCTCCAACCTCCTCCTCCTCCCTCCTCCTCCCTCCTCCTCCCTCTACTCCTCCCTCCTCCTCCTCCCTCTCCTCCTCCTCCCTCCTCCTCCCTCCTCCTCCCTCCTCCTCCTCCATCCTCCTCCCTCCTCCTCCTCTTTACTCCTCCGTATCCCTCCTCCTCCCTCCTCCTCCCTCCTCCACCTCCCTCTTCCTCCTCCCTCCTCCTCCTCCCTCCTTCTCCTCCCTTCTCCTCCCTCCTCTTCCCTCCACCTCCTCTCTCCTCCTCCCTCCTCCTCCCTCTTCCTCCTGCTCCCTGCTCCTCCCTCCTCCTCCCTCTTCCTCCACCTCCCGCCTCCTCCTCCTCCCTCCTCCTCCATCTCCTCCTCTCTCTACTCCTCCCTCCTCCTCCCCCTCCTCCTCTCTCTTCCTCCCTCCTCACTCCTCCTCCCTCCTCCTTCTCTCTCCTCCTCCGCCCTCCTCCTCCTAATCCCTCCTCCTCCCTCCTCCTCCCCACCAGGAGCTGGGGAAGCCGGGCCGGGTCGGATCGTCTTTTTTGGGAACGGGAACGGGAGCAGGGGCCGAATATTAATTAAATGAGACGCTCCCCACTTTGGGAATGGGAACGGGAGCAGGGGCCGAATATGAATTAAATTAGATGCCATCGCCAGGAGCTGGGCGAAGCCGGGCCGGGTCAGACAGACAGACAGACAGACAGACAGACAGGCAGACAGACAGACAGTCGGGAACAGGAACGGGAGCTTATATGACTACTTATAAGAATTAAATGAGATGCTCCCCCACCAGGGTCTGGG
The DNA here is from genome assembly GCA_963921405.1 of Cepaea hortensis. Classification (NCBI taxonomy): domain Eukaryota; kingdom Metazoa; phylum Mollusca; class Gastropoda; order Stylommatophora; family Helicidae; genus Cepaea; species Cepaea hortensis. The sequence goes on along the minus strand of OY992876.1, from coordinate 32,954,705 downwards.
CGAAGCCGGGCCGGGTCAGACAGACAGACAGACAAACAGATAGATAGACAGCCAGACAGATAGTCGGGAACGGGAGCGAATATGAATTAAATGAGACGCTCCCCGCCAGGAGCTGGGCGAAGCCGAGCCGTGCCGTCTTGTTTGGGAACGGGAACGGGAGCAGGGGCCAAATATGAATTAAATGAGATGCTCTCCGCTTTGGAAACGGGAACGGGAGCAGGGGCCGAATCTGAATTAAATGAGATGCTCCCCGCGCCAGGGACTGGGCGAAGCCGGGCCGGGTCAGCTAGTTATATATATATATATATATATATATATATATATATATATATATATATATATATATATATATATATATATATATATATATATTACAGAGCACAACTAGCATTCAACACTCAAATACATTCTCAATGGTCGCTACGTATAACTATGCCCTCTCTAAACTACACAACTGGCGGGGGTCAACACATAGGTCCTGTCGCTCTGACTGCCCGTCCCGGTCTGCCTGAATTCACAGGTCCAGTCTCGCTACTTGTCCCCCTTCCTCGTGCCGTCAGTCGTACGGCGTGGTGGGTCACTCGCCACGTAGTTTAGTGGCCCAGTCCTCGTAGCCTACAGCTATACTAGAGTTCAGTCTGTTTACGGGTAATCCCCGTGCTTACTGTACTCTGTCCTCAGTCGGGAGCTAATCCCGGTTTGTCCTCGTCATGTCCTAGCTATGACATATGCGTGTCCTGTCTAGGTCTGGTCCTACCACTGGTTTGGAGTTCTATCTCCTTCTACTGTCTCTCTCTCTCTATTCTCTTGTAAAGGTCCTTATTATGTCCTGTCTCTGTCCTTGACTACCCTTCCGTCCTTGTATTACTTCTATCTATACCCATCCAGCTTCTTGACACACACCAACCCCATGCTACCAATGTCTGACTTGGACATCATTTAAATCAAACTGACGCAAATGAACACCTGTGAGATGAGATGCTTGAGAAAAGCTGCCAATTTAACTATCCGAGACCGGATAAGAAAGGATGCTATCAGAAAGACAGTGGGATCAACACCTTGTACATATACTGAAAGACAGAAGATCAAATGGTTTGGTCATCTCGTTAGAATGCCCAACACCAAAGAACATTTGCTACGAAAGCAAGAGGACGCCCGAGAAGAAAATAGATTGACGACATCAAAGCCATTGTACAATGACAAGAAATGACACTTTAAATTGCCACCCATCGGGCGCTGGAGAGCCAGTTTTTCCTCCCCATGACGCTTGACGGCAAAAGTGGAAGATAATGATGATGGCTATGCTGTTGACATGATACTTGGCACATCAACCATTGGGACCGCTTTCTCCAGAAAATGTCGGCCTAGCACTATATTCACAATACGCCGAGATGATATGGGAATGGTGCTCATGACGTCAACCGTTGGTTTTTGTTGTTGTTTTTTGTTTTTTAATCTATTAGGTCACTTGCAGAATAACGCTCATCATGACCCGCTGAAAATACTCTCGATCTGTTGCCAGTTCCCCTGCCTCACGCATGTTCATGCCCAGTGTGTCTTTAATCATGTGTCCACCGTCGTGCTGGTAAATCCCTGCTACATCTTCTAAGCGTTCCTTCCTTGTTCACACCCCCCCCCCCCCCCCTATAAAACTGTGACGATTGATATGGTTAAAGTGTTCCAGTTTCCGAGAAATTAGGCAGTTTTATGAATTTAGCAGGGTCTTCTGTCGGAGAGAGAAACCCTCACACATAATGTAGAAGACAAAAGACTTACTCTTGGGAAAGTCTACCCACTGTAGGAAACGAAGACCATGTCGGCTCGTTAGATTAGAGTGTATGGATATATCCCCCACAAGAAAGTCAACTCTCCTAACAGTGGCACAGGCACCAGACGGTAAAACTTAAAGCTGAACAATTTGATAAAGAAAGAAGGTTTAGGTATCTGGGCTACACTTGCCTGTGATAGAATTACAGTTCCCAAAAAATTATCGCCTTCCCAGACAATAGATTATCAAAGTATAAAAACATCTGTATTACATTCACTCTCATATATTTTATATATATATATATTCTTCTTCTTCTTCTTCTTCTTCTTCTTCAGCGTTCCGAGCCATTGAGGTTCTTTGCTGCAGATACAATCCGTCTCCATTCGTCTCTCTGGTGGACCTTTTCTTGCCAGTCGTTGATTCCAAGTGCTTGTAGGTCTGTATATGTATTATCTCTCCACCGCCTTCTTGGTCTACCTCGGGGTCTACGGTCATTTATTTCCTGAGTGTAAGCGAGTTTTGTTTCCCTATTATCTTCCATACTTTCTATATGCCCCAGCCATTGTAGTCTATTAGCCTTCATGATATAATTTTTTTTTAATTTTGTGGGTAATCGATAGGTGTCCATAGCATCTTGCTAGTCCCATAAAAGTCATTGTGTCTGCACTGCTATGTGTCCGGTTAATTCTCTTGATGTAAAAAATGTCTTTGTTAATTAGTTAATACAAGAAAATCTAAGTTCACGTTGTTAAGTTTTAATATTACAAGTGTGTGAATTATGTTTATAAAATGCTGAAAACGAGAATTGTTCATAGAGCTATCGGGGTGACGTAGAGCCGTTAGTGTTTTCAGAGCAGTGTTCAACCTAAGTTCTAGATCCCAGAATTAGGCCCAAGTGGTATGTGGATCGGGCAAAGATGGTTCTTCCCACTTAACTCAGATTGATGCCTCCCTCGGCGGCGCCTGTAGTGTCTACTACACCGTCTCTTCTCACTACGGTGCTGACTGATAAAAGACTCTGAACTGTGTTCTGCCTGGTGGGTCAGACACTCAATTGGGATTAGCATCGTTAGATCATTGTTGGAAGCTTGGTGGTACAGTATGCAATCTCTGGTTGTCTCTCAAGCTGAAACGACACAAAGGCACACTATTAAGTTTCTGGTGGAGATTTACTTCCCTACCTTCCCCAAGTGTGTTTTTTTTTTTTCGGCCTAACATTCTATGAAGACCTATCATCGGGCGAATACCTATCTGAGGATACAGAAATATGTTCTATAGCTGCTCCTTCATTCTGTGAGATGACTAGCTGACATATAGTACTAGACAAAGTAATAGCCACAGATAATGTCCCTACACACCCGTTGATGCTTCATATAAATGAAGTAAAATCAATCATGAGTGAGAATTAGACTGAATGAAGTTAATCACTGTGAATCCCTCCGACAATCAACTGTATCTAAAACACTCATGTCGCATCCTACCTCCCAACAGAACAATGGTAGTATACTATGACTAACTTCTATTGATCCCTGCGATCACGACACTCTACTCCTGACACTTCTAGTACTCCTGACTTCACTATGAACCAAGACGTCTAACAAACAATCAAGAATTTCTTCTTCTTCTTCTGCGTTCATCCGGAGTTTTTTTTTCGGACGTGATTGCGCTGTGCCTGTTTACAGCAGAGCTGCGTTCTTGCCCCGTTAGGCCGACACATCCGACTTCTGCGGGCATTTGTTGACCGGGTTAACCTTCCCGGGACAATCAAGAATTTGATTCAGACTATGAATACTGAACAATCAAGAACTCTCATCGACGAAAGATTCTAATCAACCCAACAAAAAATTATAATCGCTGAGATTTCTAATCGGACCAAGAATTCTAATTAAACCAAGAATTATAGTACACAAGCATCTGTACTCGTGTCCAGTCATTTTATTTTCACTGCCGTCATCGTACCATAATTGCTAGGTTATAACAACACGCGTATTACTCTATCTTGATGACCTTTGTCATCCGTGTGGCTAGATTTAATTATGTTCTATGATTGCAACAATTCTGCAGCGTGGGTAATCCCTCCTAACATATATTACACTTACACTCCTTCACTAACAATTATGACTCTAATCACTAGCCTAGTCAACAAGCATCTGTACTACTGCCTCGTGGTTGTCACTGCAGTCATAGTACAATCATTGCTTGATATTCCCCCATCATCCATTTTTGCTGCTTGCCAGCGAGCTGTTAGGGGTATGTTTACAAGCTAACGCTGACAGTTCTGAATGTATGTGCTCAAGAAATCAGTCGACAACAGTTGCGTCACGGATGTGGAGTGAACAACAATCTTTATTGAACAACAGCAGCATCAGCAATAGCTACGTCGGCCCAGTCACGCCGTATTCACGTCCCCACTAGCACCTGACCTGCTTAAACTCCAAAGCCTCTCGTCACGACCACTGACAACTATATTTCCTTGACACAAATGTTTAATACTGCCCTACTTACAGTCTAGCGGCTCAACTCAACCGGAGGTCAGCACAGGTCTGTCGACTCGCCCCAACGGCACAGTTGGCTTCGCTTGTTTACTGTCGTGTGTTCAGTCGCCTGGTTGCGGTGGCGTCTCTACTAGCCATTATAGACCGTTGGCTGCAGCATAAACTATCTTGACAAACTCTTAATAAACTTTCATGATGAATACTTTCTTTGTTCTCCTCGACTTTCAACTCTGACTCTCTGTTTACTTGCGAAGTCGACGTCAAGGCGGTTCTCAACAGACTAATCTGTGCCCGCCGCTTTCCGCGCTCACCAGATCCATCATGTGACCCAAGCTCGCTATCTGATTGGCTCTTAATTTTAGGCGTCTCTTTCTTCTAGTTCTTTCTTCCCGTTTACTGTGAATATTCCTCACTAATACTGACTAGTTTCTAACTGTTGTCCGTTACTTTTCCTACTGGGCAGACTCATGGCACTGCAAGGCATGCGCATACATATTATACGGTACGGTGAAACTTGTACAACATTTATAATTAAATTAATTATAACTCTTCTATTTGCATAGGAAAATGTGAGGTTTCCAAGTACACCATTAATATGAGCCAGTATTTATTCCACCTTCAGATCTTGTAGTAAGTTATTATTTTTCTTCCACGGTGCTCTCGGAATTTCTCTATAACGTTTTTTTTTTTTTTTGGTCTCACTTTGAACTCAAGCGTAATCCGTACACGTGCAGGAATTACTCCTAGTTGCCATTTCTGGGGACTGCACCGGACTTATATTTGGGTGTGGCCAGCATTCCCTACCAAACTGTTGCATGTCGTCAGGCCCCATCTGCCACCTTCTCTTGCCTCATTACATCACATCTACCACCCTCTCTTGCCTCATTATATCACACCTACCACTATCGCTTACCCCATTATATCACACCCACCACTCTCTTTGGTCTCATTATATCACACCTGCCACCCTCTCTTACTCCATTATATCACACCTATCACCCTCTCGTACCTCATTATATCACGCCTACTACCCTGTCTTACCTCATTATATCACATCTACCACCCTCTCTTACTCCGTTATATCACACCTATCACCCTCTCTTACCCCATTATATCACACCTGCCACTCTCTTTGGTCTCATTATATCACACCTGCCACCATCTCTTACTCCATTATATCACACCTACCACCCTCTCTCACCTCATTATATCATACTTACCAGCCTCTCTTACCTCATTATGTCACACCTACCACTCTCTCTTACCTCATTATATCACACCTACCACCCTCTCTTACCTCATTATATCACACCTACCATCCTCTCATACCTCATTATATCACACCTACCATCCTCTCATACCTCATTATATCACACCTACCACCCTCTCTTACCTCATTATATCACACCTACCACCCTCTCTTACCTCATTATATCACACCTACTACCCTTTCGCCCCAGACCAGGTCACATCTTCCACCGTTTTGAGTCTCACCAGTTCACACCCCCCTCCCGTTCCCGTCACATCATGTTCCATCTACTACCATTTATAATGCTCAACACAAAAAAAGCATGTTCCGAAGCAAGAACCAGCTTCTTATTCCTTCGTTCGCTTGAAATGTGTCTGTAATGACAATGTTATCTAAGCAAGAACCTGCTTCTTCTTCCTTCGCTTGAAATGTGTCTGTAACGACAATGTTGTCTAAGCAAGAACCTGCTTCTTCTTCATTTGCTTGAAATGTGTCTGTAACGACAATGTTGTCTAAGCAAGAACCTGCTTCTTCCTTCCTTCGCTTGAAATGTGTCTGTAATGACAATGTTGTCTAAGCAAGAACCAGCTTCTTATTCCTTCATTCGCTTGAAATGTGTCTGTAACGGCAATGTTATCTAAGCAAGAACCTGCTTCTTCCTTCCTTCGCTTGAAATGTGTCTGTAATGACAATGTTGTCTAAGCAAGAACCTGCTTCTTCTTCCTTTGCTTGAAATGTGTCTGTAATGACAATGTTGTCTAAGCAAGAACCTGCTTCTTCCTTCCTTCGCTTGAAATGTGTCTGTAATGACAATGTTGTCTAAGCAATGGTCTGTAATGTGAGGGGCCATCACAGTGTGTGGACCTCATTGCACAGAGGAATAAGTGGCCGGTCTTTCCCTCTCTTGGCGGGCGACGAACGCAGGCGCTGAACCCTCATCAGATTGGGTCATGAAATTACCAGCGAAGCCCCCTATCAACCACACTAACGCGCCCGTCTTTAGTTCCTATCCAGGTGACATATATCACCTTCTGGCCCCCTTGATATCATTGATATCGTTGATATTGTTCGAAGGTTGAACCGTAGGGCTAACATTCTGGACCTTCGAACAATATCAACGACAATGTACTTAGTATTTCAGCCCAAGTATTATTTGTTTGTCCACTTCATATGATATATAACTCTGCAGTATGCACCTGGCTAGATGCAGCGAAATATGTCAGGCAAGAAATCGTGCAATATTTTGTTTATGGCGTCTTTGTTTAAATCTAGAACGTCTAACGCACGAATATATTTATCAAATGTTAAGACCAGCTTTCTTTTTTATTTTTGTTATATTTTTTCTCTGCGCTATTTTCTGCAAGAGCAAATTTCCTGAGTCAGTTGTGACGTCACATTGAAACCAGGTCTTACTTCATGATGACGGAGACAGATCAGACGCGGTAATAAATCCACTTCTCATACAGACAAGCTGAAATATCCTGCCTTGAGGCTCAGAGTGCAGTCGCGTGCCATATTTTGCAACGCATAATCGAAGACCCTGCGTCACCCCCTCCCCTCACTGAATGCCTCCTACATCTGATTTTTCCCACATTCTGACCCGTTGTTTTAATCACAGGCTGGAGGAATTACACAGCGACAAAATATGCAGCGAAGGTGTTACGGACGAGATTCGTAATCCCGTATACCCGGGTTCGAAACACAGCGGTGCTCTGTTTTTTTTTTTTTTTTTTTTTTTTTTTCGAAAAAAGATATAGGTGTCGGTCGTTCAGAAAGCATTGGCAAACTACTGAACGTAAAACTTGCCCAGGAATCATGAACAGCCAAAATGCTGTGGTTGACTGCTATGTCCGGTGAAGGACGTGCAACTATTTTTTTTTTTTAAACTTTAATCAGCATCACCCAATGGTTCGTCCTGTGGAGGTTTTTTTCCATAGCATCCGTTGGAAATGTCTCTCTGTCCTGTGTAAGCTACCAATCAGATTTTGAATTCTTATACCTTGTGGTAATCTTCTTCTTCTCTTCTCCAGTATACTTACCTCCTTACTTATCTAATCTAGATATGTTTGTCTTTTTGCACGCCCTCGGTATTTCATTTTCCACAGTTATATATGTTTTAATAATCAATGCTTTTCAGTGCTGAGTTCTTGTTGGACAGCCAAAGAATTCTTACCGTCTTCATTAACACGCTACTAATGAAGAATCGGAAAGGACGGAATGACGGACAAGGGGACGGACGGACGGGCGGACAGAGGCTGAGAGGTACAATGAACGAACGAACGATCAGACTTTATTTTCAAAGGGTTAAAAATTGGGCACGCAGGCCCGTCTAACATTTTGCTCTTCTATCACTCTCATACATTATTTCATCCACAAACCATTCGAGGCTAACTGAGAACAACAACAAAATAAATGATATGCATTATAAAGGCATACAAGAAATGCAAAAATCACTGCTACATGACTCACTAAAATTAATGAATGATGTAGCAGTTGTTATTAGCTGCGGGAAACATACTGTCTACCAAAAGGGCACTGACGGTTATACTTGGGTTTTATTATTGTTATTATTGTTATTATTTTTTTAAAATTATTATTAAGGGGGAAGGTAATCTGCACTGAGATAGTGATCGAATAATTTGCGATTATATGTGTAGGGATTGGTTATGTCTTTGATTTCTTGAGGAAGACTGTTCCACAGCTGAGCTGCGGAATATGCTAGACTTGTTTTGTATAAGTCTATCCTAGGCTTCGAAATGCGTAATATATTAGTCGTAGAAGAGACAGGGTCGTAGACAGAGTCGCAGACAGAGTCGTAGATAGACAGAGAGACATCGGGACAGGTTGTGTAGCTATAACTTGTAACAAATAGTATTGTAGCCAAGACCCCCCCCCCCCCGGCCCAGTGAATCAATATGTGAGAAAAAGACTGACGCTGGATAGGACAGGTGTTGAGAAACATGAAAATAGTCTAATTAATTAGACAGTCCTTTACCCTGCGTTCGAAACACAACTGCGGGATATTTGGCAGCAGACCGCCTGGCGTTGGTTTCCATATACAGGTATGAGTGCCGGTCGTTCGGAGAGCAATGGAAAACTACTGAACGTAAACTTGCCAAGAAATCACAAACAGCCATTATTATTATTGATTATGATGATGGTGTTATCGCTAGTGAATTAGTATTAGGCTTACGGTTAACTGATTGATGTGTCAAAACGATAGCAAGGCAAGGCTAAGTTGCTTTAGTTGCTAGATCTGTCACATCGTGTTATCATTGTTCTTCTTTTTTTTCTTCTTCGTTCGTCCGAAATGATTGTTTTGGACGTAACTGCGCTGTGCCTGTTTACAGCTGAGCTGCGGTATTTGCGCGTTTCGGTCGACACATCCGACTTCTTCAGACATTTGTTGACCGGGTTAACCTTTCTGCTGGGAGGTTATCTTGCATTAATATGAAACGTAAGCTCGAATAGGAAAATAGTCCAGAGGTGCCGACAACTGTCCAGCAATGAAGTAATGGAACTTGAATAAAAATGACTCACAAGAAGGCTGGCAAATAACTTGCTGTGGCTACGTTTATTAGCCGATATTCTCCAGTAGTATTTAATCATGTAGTTAATACATTTTAATATAAATATCGATCGTGTCTGTAAACTGCCAGAATGGCCGATCGTGATAAGACATCAATGATCACACTGCTGAGAACTATCGCATCATTATTATTACAGTCCTTCATTTTCTTCTGTCTATCCAATGTAGCCAAAAACATTCTTCTGATGTGGCATGCTCAATTTCATTTCTATCTTCGGCATCTGTCCCACATCGTTATCTTGATATCTACACTGCCATGATTCAGATTTCTCCTTTACTAAATCTCAGCCATTAATAAAATTATCCTGCCAGAAAATATCTCAATGTATCGGAGATGGCTTGAGCATACTGCTTCTCCAGTTACGCTCTCTGATCTCAATGTCGTGTCGTATCTATTGACAAACAAAACTGTCGTGATCTCCGTTATACGTCAGATGCTTAGTTATGTGTAGATTTTTGGTTCGGGAGTTTTGCTCCCTCTTATTATTGCGTCATAAGCTCCGCTACGACTTGGCACTTTCCATGTGTTTCGTAGGACATTCGACTCTCGATGTTGTGGTGTTATCTTCATCCTTCTATCCTAGCTGGCCCATTTAGAACAGCTGAACACATCCCAGTTGATCCTCAAGGGAAGGAAAAGGCAGACCATGGGCATTCCCCGTCATCCAAGTGAGCTTCCATAAGTGCAGAACCGACACATAGCGCTCTGATACTGGGCTCACCCAAGGAATCATCACGTCCCGCACATGGCTGCTTAGCTACACTTCTATATGTTTGACCTTCCATTCACCACAGGTTACTCCTCCGGAAACCTGTTGATGCAGTCTGCAGATGACATCCACACAATGAGCTTTCGGTTCAGATTTTCCACGTAATGGATTTCCTAACCAAGTAATATTCCATTTTGTGCCACTGGTGTGCTTTTTTTCCACCTTTGATGACACCAAAAAACAATGGGCTTTCATTGCCATTGTTCAATTATAGTCACTAAGCCACTTAATGTTGCATGTCAAATGTAGACTTCTATGCCTTTAGGACATAAATGGTTTAAGATTTTGTTATGAAACAGCAGGTAGGAGAACTGTATGTGTAAGTGAATGTTTGTGAGTGAATATGCATTGTTCACCGTCCTGGGGCTGGCACGGCCAGATAACCCTGCCATATACGATCTAATTACTGGTCTGTGTAAGGCAGACGGGCTCTGCAGCTTGTAAAGTACACCCCGGACACATGGGGATTGTGCGAATGTATGTAATAAATCCATCAGCAGGTTAGCCGGGTGTTGTATTCATCTATACATTTAGCTCGTCTTTGAGCGTTCTCAGGAGTCCGGTGCTACGTGAGTGGGTTGTTCCTCGGTGATTAGAAGGCACTTTAGGGAACTCCGTGAGGGGCTAGATAATTGATGGAACATATAGATTAATGGAGCAGGTAATTTTATTGTAGAAGTTTTCATGTTTGAACTCCTAATTATATTTGAAAATTAACTTAAATTTGGCACACTGGTCGAAACGATTGAATGATATGATCTAGCTTGCATGTGTGTGTGTGTGTGTGTGTGTGTGTGTGTGTGTGTGTGTGTGTGTGTGTGTGTGTGTTTGTATGTGTTCTTGTGTGTGTGTGTGTGTGATAGTTGCGAAAGAGAGCGTGTGTTGTGGATTCGAGACAGACAGACAGACAGACAGACAGACAGACAGACAGACAGACAGACAGACAGACGGACGGACGGACAGACGGACGGACGGGCGGGCATGCAGGCAGGCAGGCAGGCAGAGCGGTAGTCAGTTTGGAATTTTACAAGATAAGAAAAGTATGGATCAATTCGTGTGATGACTCCCTTCCGTGCCATGACACAAGATTGTCAAAAATATTCTCACGCTGTATTCCTCTATTACTCTTTCTGCAAATCTTTTTAGTTGAACATTTCCAGTTTTTGTCTTCTCATATCGTGGCCTCCTCCGAAGTCGGAGAGTATCTGCCTGTACGGCGAGGAACCACCAGTCTGCACACCAATAAGCCAGACATGGGACAACGGATACTCACGCAAACCTCAGGTCCTGTATGACATCACACTGATGTTGGACAACAGGATGCCTTCATCCGACATACAGGACTTCGCGTTGGAGCTCAAACCAACGAACACAAGCAAGCAAGCATATCGTGGCCAAAACAAAACGATGACTGCCTCTTTCTGGAGTCTGTGATAAGTTGTCTTTGCGACTCTGCTTACCTCGAAACGTCATTTATATGGTATATGGAAGATATATGGAAAAGTAAAGTAAAGCCGAGAAGCTCGACTCCACAGACCAGCAAATCGCTTGCCGAGATCATCGCAGAAAGCGTGAACTCCGTATGACCCCCAGGGATATCTCTTCTCAGCCTTTAGGCTATGATTACTGTGCAGTATCTGCACTTGATCTTGCTTGGGCCACAAGCAGATACCGCAGTCCGTATGACATACAGGGACATGGAACCTCATGGTGCGGTTCTGGTCCCCGGGAAACCGCGAGTCCTTATAAACAAAGACCAAAAAATACCTGAAAAGTTGCATCTGTGGTTTGAAAGAGGCAGACCGAAAACGAATGCAGGATCTTCAGAGCGGGAGACAGACAGCTTGCCCACATCGCCATGGTAACCTCCCGATTGGGTATAATATAATAGCCTAATATTGTTTTAGACCAATGGGCACTGAATGGGTGATGTGGTCAGTTTTGTACCGGTAGCCTTTCCTTCCTACCGCATTCCCTGGTACCCATTTCAGGCAGTGTCGACATTTAAAGTCAGTCAGGTCAATCATTTAAATCTCCAGATATCCGCGTGTGCTAGTTAAATGCCCCTCGTTTCTGCACAAAGACCTGACGCATGTTCACAAACCATGGGTAAACTGGTCAGTCTTCACATGAAGATCTTCTCCTTCTTTAGGGTGGCCTGGAGCAGACATCAATCATTATGACTATCTAATCTGCTATGCCGTCTGGTATTTTGATGAATTTGGTGTTGCCCATTGGCTGTCTAAATTGCAAGAAAAGAAACTCATTACATCTGGTTGTTCGCAGCTCAGCTCTTCAGTTCTCCACAAACATCTTTTTTTTTAACAACCCCCCCCCCCCACTTTATTCCCTCTTCCCCTGCCCAGTACTCTCCCACGCAAGGCCAAATGCTCTATTTCACTTATTCTCTCGACACCGCAAGGTACAAGAGGAACATGATGAGAGAGAGAGAGAGAGAGAGAGAGAGAGAGAGAGAGAGAGAGAGAGAGAGAGAGAGAGAGAGAGAGAGAGAGACTCAACACGCCCCGTAAATTTTAGTTGTCTTTTCATTATGGCTCTGATGCTCCCTGGGCGAGAACTGGGAGCGGTTCGACCCCCACTGGTGACTTCCGGGATAACTGAGCCGGCCGCTCAGAAAGCAATGGCTAACTACTGAGCGTAATCTTGCCAACAAATCAACGACAGCGGTAAAATGCTGGTGTTGACAGCGATGTCAAGTAAAGGGTATGTGGGGGGGGGGGGGGGGGAATTTTTGCGTGCGCAACAATACACACGGGCTCCGATCTCACTACCCAGAGACCAGGGGAAATATTGTTACTAGAAGTCCTCGTGAAACAATCCCGGCCCTCACCGGGACTTTCACCCTGAACCCCCAGCACTCGAGGCGGACACCATACCTCAAGACCATTCAGCCCCCCCCCCCCAATTAATGAATACCTAAAACCTGTGGAAGAGACAGTGCCAGTCTAGGCTTATTACCGGCCAGTCTGTATGTACTGTGCTGAACCATGACCAGGTTATATTCTAATGTATCTCTCCGCGGAATTGACTGCTTGCACACCCCACGGTTTCTGGGTTGCGAGAGGGGATTGAGAGCTCTGTACCAGCTCTCATGGGGAATGTATTTTGGTACCAACTCTCGTGTAGAATGTACTTCGGTACCAGCTCAGGACAAACGTATCCGTACCAGAATCGCTCCAAATAATGCACGTCGTTTTTTCATGACTCAAAAGTCTTGATCACAAATCCATCGGATTTAAGAGTTGAAACGCAATCTTCTAGAGGCTGACAATGAACCAACAAACCATGGTCCAGTGTGTGATGCAGCTCTCAATACCTCCAAGCTTCACATTAAGACATAACAGAACCAAACATATTGTTGTGTGCATTTTGGAAGTCAGAACAAGCAGCAATCCCTCCATGTTTAAATTTAAAATATGAACATTGTAGCATTGCATCATTACACGCTCGTTGCCATATGTTGTTGTCACGATTATCAGGGAGCATTCATATATAGTATATTCTCTGTATGGAATACCATCTGCCAGGCAAACCTGTCCTACAAGGTTTGCCACTGGCGTTCTAGGTGATGTTCGTATCCTGGGGTTTTAAGAAATCGCGAGTGAGGGTGGGGGAGGGGTGGAGAGAGGGTACGGGCGCGCTAGCACACACACACACACACACACACACACACACACACACACACACATATATATATATATATATATATATATATATATATATATATATATATATATATATATATATTGTCACAGCCTCACATTAAGGGCGGTACCAACATAAAGTAAGAGATACTGGCGAAGGGATAGAACCCCAAGTAAAGGGAAAGAACCGAGTCACTCGAAGGCTCGAATAATCCAGAGCCTTTTCGAAGGACCGGTCAGTGTGTCCACAGCCACGTGGACACTGATGGGGCCCGCCGATTGCGGGGTCCACGAGAAACTCAGAGAGAGTTACCACCCGTGTCGAATTGCGACACGTGTGGAAGACAGACACGGACTGGACATCGAGGAAGCAACAGGGCTTACCTTAAGGGGACTTGATAGTAGACCCAATTGTACTTAGGGGTCTTATACATATGTTTAGATAGCTGCTAGAGTTATTGTGTTAATCATTTTCATTGTAAACTCCTGTGATACGCAACGTGCTGAGTGCTGGCTTGTGAAAACTCCCTTCGCCAGCGTACTGAAATATACATGTAAATAAATGATGCTAGATTGTCTCTGAACGGAGTTTGTTGCCTGTATGAGCCCGAGTTTCAATCCCCTAGAGATCTAGGATGGTGACAGGCTATTTGGGGGCAATCGCCGGTTTTGGCAATCATAAGCAGTACTTTTCAGAACAGCTCTTGGTTTTGCCAAGTAAAAAAAAAAATATATCAACTTTAACACATGACAAAGTTAGAAACTTTGCAGCTATCTGTGAATGAACCATTGTAGTCCCTCTACAAAAATATTTCAAATGATGATAATGTTTATGAAATTTGACATGACTGTGACAATTACAATGACAGTTACTAATTTTTTTTTATTCCAACATCAGATTGTTCCGCGAATTATCGTGTATGTAACCTGTACCCCAGCAGTGGCGAGAAAACAAGACTTCAGTTGAGAGCTCAGAGAAAATAAGATGAGTTTCATTTCATGCTCATTACATCCCTAAGTGATACTCCTCATCCTCATTCATTGATGTAACATTTTCTATGTATTGATGGTTTATGTATATGCTATTCTTATAACCAAGTAAACCTGTTCAGGTAAATTTACTCAGGTAAACATTAAGAGAGATAACCAATTTTTGTACACCCTGACTTATTTCAAAGGGATTTAATTTCAGTAAAGTGAACAATAACTAAAATACAAGATGTCAACACTAGAACAGTGCATTGAATTAGGTATTAGGTTAGGATATAAAGAAGAAAAACTTTCAGAATGGGCACAAAAGACACATTCAGAAAATATTGCACGAGAAGAAAGAGCAATGGAAAGAGAGGAGAAAAAGATGCAAGCAGAAAGAGAGGAGAGACAAATGCAAATTGAGGCAGAAGAGAAAAAGACGCAAGCAGAAAGAGAGGAGAGAAAAATGCAAATTGAGGCGGAAGAGAAAAAGATACAGATGCAAATGGAAGAGAAGAAAATGGAGCTTGAGGCCGCGACCAAACAAGCCCAATTAAATGCAGAGACACAGATAAAACTAAAACAAATGGAAATTGATTCCAACGTAGAAATGTCAGTAAACAAAATTAAAAGCAAAGAAGATGAACAAAAATACAACAAATATAAAGGACTTGTCAAAGCGTTTTGTTCAGGAGATTCTATAAGCGCATACTTAGAGAACTTCGAGTGTTTGATGACTTACCATAAGGTCGCAAAAGTCGACTGGTCATTTATTCTGATGAGAAATTTAGCATTAGAGCCCTTAAAAGTGATAGAGACAGTTCCACAAGATATGAGGAAAGATTATGATTATTTAAAGCAAAGAATACTCCAACATTTCTCACTAGATACAGCAGGCTATCAACTTCAGTTCTCAAAATTAGCCCCTCTACCTAATCAAACTTTCATTGACTACGTGTCTACAGTTCAGGATATTTGTACAAAATGGATAACCTCAGCAAAAACAAATAACAACCATGATAAACTGAAAGAACTAATTATAATTGATAAGATTATTACTACAATTCCAACACCTTTTTCTAAATTTTTGAGACAAATGGATTGTAAAACTATCCAAGAAATAGAAACCAAGGGGAACGCATATTTTACAACGAACCGTGATATTTTCCAGTTAAATATGAGCCAAAATGAAACAGCTGCGGTTACAAACATTACAAACAACGCTCTAAGTTCACAAAACCAGTCAAATGTCAGTATTGTCATCTGACACACGAAGAGTACGCGATGTGCGACAAATCACCAAATTATCCACATCATCTCCAAATGGTAGTGGAAAAACAAAAGAACAAAAGGAACGCATATCAGAGAGCGGTTAAATGTTTTTTTTTTGCTCGAGCTATGGCCATTATTCAAAACTTTGTGATGGGAGAAAGATGATGAAGCAGGCCAATGCCGCATTAATAGACACATCCTCAGATGAAGAAATTGAACAACAGAACGAATGTGATATCCAGAATGAAAGTGCGAGTGAGTCAGGTAATGCAGTAGACATCATTAATACCATCACTGATAACAAATGTAACACCTGTAGAAAATTTCAGCTTGATACAACTTTGGTATGTGGCCATACAATCCCAGTTTCTAACGAAATAGCCAACGCAGCCTTAACACCAACAGGCAAGTTAAATTATTCAACAGGTTTTGTTAACAACAAACAATGTACATTAATACGAGATTCCGGAGCGACTCTTTGTGGAATTAAGAGAACATTAGTTAACGACAAAGACTACACACACAAATACGTAACGTGTCGCACATTCGCAGGCACGATCGAAAGATACCCCCTAGCACTGGCCGAAATTCGGACACCTTTCATATCAGGACAAGTGCTATGTGCAGTACTAGAAAATCCTGCCGCTGAAATCATCCTTGGGAATCTTCCCAACATAAGATCTTGCTCTGAAAAGGAAATCAGAGAATGGGAACAGAAATACTGTATCCAAAAACCAAACAGCGAGTCCAAAGTGAACAACCACGCGTGCTTGTCTCAAACTGCCAAAAGTACAAGGGAGACAACCGATGACGTAATTCAAATTGAATTCACAGAGGTGCAGAATACAGGGGCGGTTGAATCTTTCAATGATACCATCAAATTAACACCTCGAATTGAGGACGCCATCGATTCACAAAGTACTGAGCCTGTAAATGTGCAACAACACACACAACACACTAACATAGTAACAAGACAAACGACACACAAAACCCACACTGACCAACTTCAGGAAGCACTACAAATCATTTCACCTAATATTACCACCACCGAGTTGATAGAAGAACAAAACGCAGATCCAACTCTTTCACAATATTTTCGGCTAGTAGGATTAAAGCCAAAATTAACTAAAAACGCTTCTTGGACATTTAGACTGAATAACAATGTTCTAACACGATTATATACCAGAGATCAAACCACGATACAGCAAGTGGTTCTACCTCAGTCACATCGTGAGAAAGTGCTACATATAGCCCATGACTCACCTTGCGGAGGTCATATGGGTTACGAAAAAACCAGGGCCAGAGTCCTGAGTCAATTTTATTGGCCTAAATTTTGCCGAGACATAAAAACCCATTGTAAATCATGTGATACCTGTCAGAAACTAATCAAAAAGGGGAAAAACCCTACGGCAGAAATTCAATCAACCACAACTGCCTCGAGACCATTTCAAATAGTGGCGGTTGATTTAGTAGGTCCTTTGAACCACATCTCAAACAAAGGAAATAGATATATTTTTACACTTGTTGATTTATGTTCAAGATGGGCAGAAATGATTCCATTAAAATCTATCTCCTCTAAGGATGTGACGGACGTATTATTACAGATATTCTCCCGTTTTGGCTTTCCGGAGAAGATAATATCAGATAGAGGAACGCAATTCATATCTAATGCCACCCAATCGGTAACTAAGTTACTAGGCATAAAACAATGTTTTACAAGTCCCTATCGACCGGCCGCGAACGGAATTTGCGAAAAATTAAATGGGGACCTAAAACATATGTTATCCAAAGTGACAGCTGAAAATCCAGCCGATTGGGATATACTTCTCCCAACGGTGCTGTTCGCATACAGAGAAGTCCCACAATCAAGTACGGGGTTCTCTCCGTTTGAATTGATATATGGAGCGAACCCAAGAGGACCTCTCACTATTTACAAAGATATAATATCACAACCCGTAAACACCCAATTACCAGTTTCCACCTATGATTTGGTCACTGATACCAGAGACAAAATCATTAGGTCCTGTATACTGGCCAGAACATCATTACAGGAGAAAGGTTTTAGGTACAGGCAGTACGCCAACAAAGGGGCAAGAACGATTGTATTACAACCAAATCAAGATATTTTACTATTACTACCTGACAAGAGAGATTTACTATCAACCTTTTGGCAGGGACCATTTAAAGTTGTGAGAAAGATTTCGGAAGTTGATTACGAAATTTCTTTGAATGGAAAGTTGAAAATATTCCATATAAATATGTTAAAACCATACTATTCTAGAAATGACAGTGACACGAACAAGCAGACGCAGATAACAGATGACAATAACCAGACGGACAAGAATGACAACAGAAACGAAACGACAATTACCCAACTGAATGACACCCCGACAAACGAAGCATCGTTAACGACTCATTCTTGTGACAACGAACACGACGAAAACATATTCACAGGACTGACAATATGGGATAACGACAAGGACGACCAAGTTAACGACACATTGACAACTATTAGTCTCGACGACGACGACAATGACATTGAAGACAATTTACAAACAGTAGCATCAGTAATAAATCAGACGGACGTAGACAATACTGAAATTCCAGTACCAATTATGAACGACGACAGCACTATGAAGGACATACAAATCTCTGACACTTTGACACAACAGCAGCGACAAGACATTTTGTCTCTTCTGAACGACTATAGAACTATCTTCTCAAACAAACCTGGACGGACTGACAAAATAACACATTCAATTGTGTTGACAGATCTGACACCGATCAAATGTAGACCATATTCGATTCCTTTGCATTATAGAGCAAATTTAGATAAAGAAATTTTGGACTTAGAGAAAAATAGAATAATACAGAAATCTGTGTCCCAGTATTCTTCGCCAATTGTCCTGGTTAAAAAGAAGGACCAAACCATTCGTTTGTGCATAGACTATAGAAAATTAAATACCATAACCACGACAGATGCTGAGCCAATGAACAGCTGTGAAGACCTCATCTTGAATATGTCTCAATCATCCTTATTTTCTAAGCTTGATTTAGCTAAAGGTTACTGGCAAGTGCCACTAGAACCCTCTTCAAGGCATATAACAGCATTCGCTACACCCCTTGGGCTGTACGAATGGAGATATCTTCCGTTTGGTCTCAAGAACGCTCCTGCCACATTTGTCAGGTTAACCAGACTTCTATTGCACGGCATCAAGGACGTGCAATCTTATATTGATGATATATGTATCCATTCTTCAAACATGACTTCTCACTTACGTACACTCCAACAAGTCTTTAACCAAATCTTTCTTTTTGGACTTACTATCAAACCTTCCAAGGTTGAAATAGGCTATAAACAGATAGACTTCCTAGGTCATAGGATTTCCGAAGGCAAACTGTTGACAGATGATAAAATCGTATCAAAAATTCTCAACCTAGAAGTTCCAACTACAAAGAAACAAGTTAGAAGCCTATTAGGTCTCATAAACTATTATGCCAAGTTTATACCAAACTGGGCAGAACTCACATCAGTTTTTTCTAATCTGTTGACAAAAGATCATCCAGAAAAATTTTGTAAGAGTATCCGCTTATATGATGCAATGTGCAAATTGAAATCAATTTTTTCTAACCCACCAGTATTAAGATTACCAAACATAGATATACCTTTTATTCTGACCACAGATTCGAGTGCTATCGCAATTGGAGGATGCCTGATGCAAGAATATCAGGGCTTGAGACATCCGATACTCTACGTCAGCCGCAAGCTGAAAAGGGCAGAGATCCATTACTCCACAGTTGAGCTGGAGGCATTAAGTCTACTTTTTTGTATGCGTCGATTATCTAAGTTCCTCTTAGGTTCGCATTTTGTTGTTTTAACCGATAATTCGCCGCTGCTGGTACTTAAGCAAGGTGTTCCAAAGAACCATCGGTTGGAAAGATGGTGTCTTCTTCTTCAAGATTTCGACTTTGAAATCCGCCATATTAAGGGCACTGATAACATTATTGCTGACTTTTTATCACGGCAAACTAATGCACCAGCAGACGAACACTAGGCACATTAATTATTCGCCATACAATAAGCTGTGATATTTTACTCTGTTGCATAGAACATTGTACTTCTACACCTACTAGAGAACTTTCATTCAGAATTAACAACGCCCAATTGAAAAAGTTATGTATAACACCCACGAACATGACACTTTTAAAACCCTATTTTACCAATTGCCAAGGTGTTAAAAACAATCCGAGCGATATATATAAGATCTGTGAAATGATTTCAACCAGTGAACTGACAGTCATCTGTAAAGACTAAGAACACTGCATACTCGCTATTGCTAAGAAACTTCGCAAACAGCCGGAATAGAACTACTTCGATTACAACACGCAAGTGACAGCTATATTAACTGTTAACATTGATGGCACGACATACGGACAACAGGAGGACAACACACACATCGTCGTTGGATTTAGTTAGTTAGTTAATTAGTTATTGATTAGTTAATATATATTACACTTGTATTTAATTATGTATATAAAATAGATCAACCTATAACTTGTATATTTTCTACCATAATAGTACAAGTATTTCCACTCATAGGTGAAATATTTTTCCTATACAATTTTTTCTATATAAGTTATAAACCATTTTTTGATTACACGTACAAAAAGTACTTGTTACCTTAAAGGGAACATATCGCCTAATCCATTTTTCTAAGGGCAATAAGACTTACCTCAACTTGATCTATATATTTTAACAAAATACTATTTTGTATGAAAGATGTATGGGTGACAGAGTGAATGAATTAAATGAGAGAGCGATATACTGAGCGGACAAATTGTACGCAAAACGTATTTATGTTAATTTGTCTGCGTCTTTCATGTAAAATGTATTACCTGTCTAATTGTTGATACATGTTTAGTATTTAATACACTACATCTAAGCGCCACTGCTTGGAATGCCCGATCATGCATTACACACATTGGGGTAATTCATGACAAAGGATATCCCAACTCGTGACGCTTGGAGATAAACCACACAGTGAACACACACTTTATACAAACTCAAAACTTAACACTAACAATTAAAAAACAGTCACTTTATTAGAATCAGCAACATATCAGTCAATACACGAACAAGCCAACAGGAACACTTAGTCAGATGTGATAAAACAACAGCAAAACTATATATTCAGCATTACACAACATACGGAAGTAAAAATGTATTGAAATACACACACAAGACGAGATTTGCAGGTGTACTTAAATAGCCAAGACATTTGTCTTGTTAGAACTCTCTTACACAGAGTTTTAATATCTTGGTATCATATGGATACTTGAGAAGGGCGCGGTTGTAAAAACAACTGGGAAACGTCACGGAACTTCGGTCAGATAAGCATGTTTAAGAACATAGAAGAGAGAAACCTCTTCAGCAATCATCTTAAAGTGGTGTATGGGAGAATACATGAGTTGGTGATGCAGATATGTAAGTTGCCAAGTTACTATCCACCAAACTACAAACACCGACTTTATGTGATCCTGTGACAGAATTAGTACAGAACTAATTACCATATAAGAACCCATCAAAGCAGGGGGGAGAGGGGGACTCCTGTCAGCCTCACATTAAGGGCGGTACCAACATAAAGTAAGAGATACTGGCGAAGGGATAGAACCCCAAGTAAAGGGAAAGAACCGAGTCACTCGAAGGCTCGAATAATCCAGAGCCTTTTCGAAGGACCGGTCAGTGTGTCCACAGCCACGTGGACACTGATGGGGCCCGCCGATTGCGGGGTCCACGAGAAACTCAGAGAGAGTTACCACCCGTGTCGAATTGCGACACGTGTGGAAGACAGACACGGACTGGACATCGAGGAAGCAACAGGGCTTACCTTAAGGGGACTTGATAGTAGACCCAATTGTACTTAGGGGTCTTTTACATATGTTTAGATAGCTGCTAGAGTTATTGTGTTAATCATGTTCATTGTAAACTCCTGTGATACGCAACGTGCTGATTGCTGGCTTGTGAAAACTCGCTTCGCCAGCGTACTGTAATATACATGTAAATAAATGATGCTAGATTGTCTCTGAACGGAGTTTGTTGCCTGTATGAGCCGAGTTTCAATCCCCTAGAGATCTAGGACGGTGACATATATATATTTATATATATATATATATATATATATATATATATATATATATATATATATAGAGAGAGAGAGAGAGAGAGAGAGAGAGAGAGAGAGAGAGAGAGAGAGAGAGAGAGTGGGGGGAGGGAGGACGAGAGAGATATAAATATGCATGTATACACACATATACACACCAATCGAACCCAACCTACCTACCTATAGACAGACAGACAGATTATGAGAATGTAATGTATGCACACACACACACACACACACACACAACACACACACACACACACATACGAAAATGTATCATGCGCATATCACAAACACCATATACAACCATTAGCTAAATATCCAGTCACTATTTTCACTGGTCGGGGTGCCTATCTAAGCGCATGAAAAGGCAAACAGAGCTACAAGCAAGATTGATTGATTGATTGATTGATTGATTGATTTAGGAATCGACATCACAGCATTCGGGGCATTCCCATAAGCGCTCCGTCCCCATCCTCAGCAGCCAGCGAAGAGTTCCAACACTAATAGTACCAATAGCAATCTGATTATATGTCCGTCTCGCCTTTCCTCCGAGCGTTGAGCGTCGGCCAGATCCCCTCGTCACTCCTCGCTGTCTCATTCTTGCCAGACCATGGTGATCCATTTGCTCCTCCGAGGTGTGCACGTGCTCCCACAAGGCCGCAACCACGTCTGCCTTGTCATGTATCAATACTCCACCAAGTTCTGCAGAGCCAGCCAATCTGTCCGCCTGTTCATTTCCCAGCACACCGGCATGCCCCGGAGAAAAGATCCAGGCGATGCTTGTCACCCGTGACCTCCGAAGCGAAGCAAGCCACTCCGCACGAAGCCTGCCCGACCTCACCCTCGTCAGCATGCTTTCTGAGTCAGTTACAATCACAGCTACAAGCAAGAAGATCGACAAAACTACGTGGGTTCTACCCCTCATGGCTCAATTTCTTTCCGCGCTCAGCCGTCGCACAGAGTATGAACTCTGTATCTCCAGCGACGACAGCCATGGTTCTTCAAAAACACTGCCTTCGTGACACAAACGACGGAGTTCATCCAGAAACAACTCCACGACCTTCAACCGCTAGGCAGGCGATTTGAGCACGTCGGCGCGGACATCTTGACAAATTGTATATGCTGTTACGTATCAGCTGCCATCATTACACAACATCCCAGACATCAACATGGAAACCACACGACAAATGGTAAACAAGATAGATATTTATATCCTATCTCGGTTGTCAAGGCCTAATCTCGCATCTGTTTAAATCTCAAGAGAGAGTGCTCATTACACGCGAGATGAAGTGCCGGACAAAAGCTGTTGGCTTCACTACAGAAGATAAATTACGAAAAGATGGCATTATAACAGCGTAATAATCAAATCGTGCATGAAATATAAATCTCTTTCTGGACATTAAAAAAAGAATTATGTGTGCGGACATAACGTCATGCCCATCGAAAATCACATATAAACATTGTAGAAATTGAAAATGTCACAAACGTAAGATATCTTCTTTCTATAATCAACCCGTTTGCCACCGGGACCCTAAAGAAAGGTAAAGAATAATATCGCTGTGGACTACCATGCATGTCGTAAGGTGCTACGGTTTTAGTTAAGTTGACTTGAGCTAAGAAACGACATCACTCAGGACATTCCCAAAGGCCCTCCGTCCTATCGTTCAACAGACAGCGATGAATCATACTGCTAGTTGTTCCAACTGTCATCTGACTGAATGTTCTCCTGGTCTTCCCTCTTAGTTTTGAGATACGTCCAGAATCCCTGCCGATCCCCCGCAGGGGTCAATATAATGTGACCCGAATGGAAAGTCAGGTGATCCACTGATTTATCGGTTAGTATCTTTAGTACTGTGGTCGGTGATTAACAGCTTAACTGACGGCCACGTGTAATAAACGGCCTGGGTCAGTTAGATTAGCCGAGAGATATCTGTTAGCTACAACAAGGTCATTTCTAATGGCCAAGGAGTCAGTATTTGGGGCGTCATTTTCTAAGCATTCTTAATAAACTAATTACTATTGAACTTTTTGTTTCCTGGTGTCTTGGCTATACATTTTCACGTTTCCCCTTTATTACCATTTCTAACGCGTATACACTTAGTAATCTGTCCTGAACAAACGTCGCTATCAACCCTTTAATGGCTATTTGATTTTGTAGTCAGCTTACATTATGTAGTTTGTCATTGTTTTCTGAACGGCCGACGTTCATACCGCTTTAAAACTCAACTTAAAGAAATATGTTTCCACATCGCCTTCAGCTGATCTCGAATCCCTAATGTTGAGATGATACAGTCTTGATTGCAGACAATGAACTGGACCTGCAACATTTAGTAGATGCGGTTGTTGCACACAGTGAACAACTAGGGTTAGAATTGAATTGTAAGAAGACAGATTATGGTCGTCACTAGGAAGGAATACTACAATGTAATATACAAGTAAATAGGCATATTCTTAAACAAGTGAATCGATACAGCTATCTCAGAACAGTCATAACATCTGATGGGAGATGCATTGAAGAGATTAGAACAAGAATTGCCATTGCGAAGGTAGCCTTTTACAAGATGAAAAACATACTGACCAATAAACGGATATCAATTGAAACGAAACAAAGAGTGTTGAAGTGCTACATAGAACCTGTACTTTGATACGAATGTGAAGCGTAGACAATGAGCAGACAAGCTGAAAAACATCTGATGGCTGTAGAAATGTGGTTTCTGAGGAAAATGCAAAGAATACCTTGAATAGACAGAAAAACCAATGAACAAGTCCTTCAAGAAACAAATGAAGATCGTAAACTGATTAGAGATATTAGACGCAGACAGTCAAAAAATTTTGGGCATGTTATGAGAAGAGATGAATTAGAAAACTTATTGACGACTGACAAGATCGAAGGGAAGAGACCAAGGGGAAGACCAAGAAGTAAATACCTGGATGGCTTGGCCACGTGCATGGTCGAGACAGAAACACGGAGCTGATCCACGACTCTAGTGATCGAGTGAGATGGCAGAATATGACCTCCCACGCTTATCGGCATGGCACATGATGGATGGAATGTTGAGATTATGAAACTGCGTTCATTAACCCTATACCTCAGACGTCTACTTTAACGTCATTATATTTGGTTTTCTAAACCATGTCACTAAATAACTATTATTTTTAATAGTAAGTTAACTCTCAGAGACAATCATCATCATGTGCCATGGCGATAACCGTGGGCGGTCATGTTTCGTCATCTCACATGATCACCAGAGTCGTGGATCAGCTCCGTGTTCTTGTCTCGATTATGCCATGTGGCCAAGTCCCCCAGTTATTTATCTCTCTGCCCTTTCCTTACTCTTTTCCCATAAATATTGCCAGTTGTCACTAAGTTTTCCAGTTTATTTCTCCTCCTAATAGTAATATACACCCCAAAATCTCGACTGTTTACGTCTAATTTCTCGAATCAGTTTGCGGTTTTCATTTGTTTCTTGTAGGACATGCTTTTTTTTTTCTTGGTCCGTCCGTGGTATTCTTTGCATTTTCCTTAGAAATCACATGTCCACTGCCATTAGATGTTTCTCATTTTATCTGCTTATTGTCCATGTTTCGCGTGCATATTACAGCATAAGGTCTATGTAGCACTTAACACTCTGTTGCTCATTGCAAGTGTCAGAAAGAATAGTATACACCATATCATTACATACTATACGAGCTAATATAATATTATATGTTGTGACATGAGTGTTTATAATTCACTTAGAGGTGACGTCAAGAAGATCCAGAGTTAATCTGATTTGACTGCATTGTTAATTTTTAAATTTTTTTTTTTTTTTGCGTATCCCTTACGGGACGTTGCAGTCAACACCAGCGTTTTTCAGCTGCTGTTGATGTACTTGGCAAGTGTTACGATCAGTAGTTTGCCATTGCTTTCTGAACTACCGGCTCCCATACCAGCACTTTATAACACAACGCGACACGGTCTGCTGCACAAATCGGTCGCAGCTGAGTTTTGAACGCCTGGTACCCGGCTCAAGAACAACGTTCGCAAGCCTTTGGCAACGGAGATTATTGAAAAATTTAGTTGCATGTCCTTCACAGGACGTGGCAGTCAACCCCAGCATTTTCGCTGTTCGTGATTCCTCTGCAAATTTTACGTTCAGTAGTTTGTCATTGCTTTCCGAACGACCGGCACCTATACCTTTTTCGAAAAAACCAGCACCGCTGTGTTTCGAACCCGGGTATACGGGCTCACAAACCGCGTTCGCAAGCCCTTAGCCACGGAAACCGGTTCATTGTTAATTATGTTATCGATTATTATTAAGCGTTAAAAATTCTGATACTATTACTAATTAGGCTGTCTAAGCATAACTGGCGGAGTGGCGAAGAGGTTACGGACGCCTTTCTCAAAACCCGAATATCGAGTTCGAAACAGCTGCTGGTTTTCATACAATGGTATTGTCATAGCACAGAAAGAGTTAATCTAGACTAGAACTAATAAAATACCACCTGAAAGATAGAATTAACAAGTTGTAGCTTGGGGAAAACAGGACAAGAAAGAGACTGTTAATTATAGTCAGTGAGCTCGACGTTTCACGAGACGCAGAAGTCACAAGCGACTACTTGAAGATGAACTAGCTGGACTCGAGACATACAGGCACGGTACAGCAACGCGACCACACACACTTTT
Organism: Cepaea hortensis; assembly: GCA_963921405.1. NCBI lineage: Eukaryota > Metazoa > Mollusca > Gastropoda > Stylommatophora > Helicidae > Cepaea > Cepaea hortensis. The sequence continues at coordinate 32,928,095 of OY992876.1, read as the reverse complement.
ACTCGATTATACACAACGTAGTATTTTTACATTATACAACAGATAGTTTTCAACACCAATTTTGGAAGTATTTTCTCCCGACAATTATATTCCATCTGAACGTTGCATGAAGATTAATGTTTTCCACTCAGACCAAGTTAAAAGTGACAGGAGCAAACAACGAGTGGCATTGCATAGGATTTGTGACAGATAGAGAGTGACATGATAATATCGACGACATCACACGCGTTACAGTGACTACAGAACGTAACAGCACGTCATCTCTCCCTTTCTGTAAAACAATACTCGACAGTTCTGTCGTCATATCACGGCCGGTATTAACAACTTTTGACGTGCTGAAACAAGGATCGATGGGTTAGTTAGCTCATGATCCATAGTGTCGCAGTTCTGATTGCTGGCAGTACCTCGGGTTGTTTCGTTGTGTGAAAATATCAAATAACGACAAAGACATGGCCAATGGAAATCCGTGGTAATTCAATAGCAACGTCATGAGATATCCACCGATGTAATAATGTTCAGGCAAATCGTTATTGCATCTTGTATTAAGCAGCAATTCCATAATTCGACATATTTGCGAAAAGTCGCCGATGTTATGAAAAATCAACAAACCTAGCAATTCATGCTTATATTCCATGATTTCCTCCGTCAACTATAATAATTATATCTAGCAAACTTGCTTAATGTGTTTTTTTTTGTTTTTTTAAATTCAGTTCTGTTTTCTATTATCCTTGAAACTTGAAATGTCTATGGTCTGTCCTATTTGTCTTGTACATACCCCGTGTCATCTATAAATCCAGATGTTATAAAAGCTTCCACGATCTTTCACGCGTCCGCTCCGGGTGGAATCAAATCACAGACTCTACTAACTTTGTTATTGTTGCCATCTTCTCGACCTTCCGCTGTCGAAGTCCCCGTCACACGCGCATGTACTACACATACTCCTACTGCGTATATGTCGTGCGTTCTAGTGCGCTGTGAAAAAGGGTTTGTCTTTTATAATTTTATAAATCCGAAAATGATTTCGCATGTCCCTACCTGTCCTTACTAATTCCTTAAGCCACTGTCAGTACTTTCCTATGTCGTCCTTACAGTCACACTGTTATAAGGAGGGAGATGTCCACCAAGCGTACTGTGTACCGTGGTCAGCTGGCTGTAGAGGTGTAGATCTGAAGCTGCTGCAGTGTTACATCATATGGATCTGAGCATCGGTAAGACAGCGTAGTGAGCGGGCCACGAGAGAGTGAGAGAGCGAGAGAGAGAGAGAGAGAGAGAGAGAGAGAGAGAGAGAGAGAGAGAGAGAGAGAGAGAGTAGTCTCAGTTACAGTACCTGCCATCAACATATCCTCTAGAGAACGTTTACAATTACAACATCAACAACCCCACAAGTGACGTAGCAGACATGAATGCTAATGGTTTAGAAAGCAGTGGTAAAATACTGAACGTAAACTAAACGAAGTAAACTAAACTAAACGAAACAACAATGAATAGCTTAAGATGACCACACAGATGTTGGGCAACTCGACTCCGGGGGTTGGTAGAGATTGCGTTTCAGGTTTAGTCATAATTGTCGATACAATTTTAGATACATGGTCAGAGTATGTGAAAGACTGAATATCAACCATGGTAATGGAACCAGCCTGTGCTGCTATTGACAGATACAAAATCGGTACTTTAGGCCCTCCAGTCTAGGAAATTGCCAGTACTATGGACACTACTTTCTGAACTGACAGATGATGACTTTTTGAGATTAAAACAAGAATCACCATGACAAAGGTAGCCTTTTGCAAGATGGAAATAATACTCACCAATAAAAAGCTGCCGATTGCAATAAGAAAAGAAGTCTTAACTTGCTGTATAGAACGTATACTATTGTATACATGTGAAACGTGCACAATAAACAAATAAGCTGAGAAACATCTAACGGTAGTTGAAATGTACTTTGTGGTTGAAATGCAAAGAACAGATAGCTAATGAAAGCGTAACCAGATGAACCAGCCACATACCACCAAAAGAAAAGATCAAATCAATCAGAAAGCCACCAACACCAGCACAAGACGATGACCAAATAATGCACAGATCATAATAAACTATTATCCTGCGCCTCAGAACAGGATACAGTTGATCACTCTGCCACGTGTAAATAAAGTTTAAGATTGAAAAATCAGTCATATATGGATTGGTTCTCCCTGACATACTACATGACTGCCACGAACACGACATATCAAGGCAAACTTTGTGACATGTAGAAACATTGGAAACCAAACTTTACAGACCACTGAGTGAACTTAAACAGAAAGTGAAATGTTTACAAGACACAACACTACAGATACATATAATTTATTTCAAGCGAACGAAAGAAGCAGAAAGACTCCCCCGACCCGAACATCAACCCAGCCGACTCGAAAATTAAGCCTAAAGTTTTTCCGAGACTTTCCAACCAACCAACTAAAATTATTTGGATGACTCCCTGGTTATCCGTTTAACTGTGCAGCAAGCTTAAAAATAACAATTAAAACTTTAACACGAAGCTCATCTCCACAGAATTACTGGATGAAAAGTTCTTTAACGCTTCAAAAATACTGTTAATTTGTTTCGTTACTTCTTACTCTTTTCTACACTTCTACACTTCTTTAAGAAAATTGTTTGTAATAGTTCATTGCACGGTTCAAGGAACATGTTTGTGTAGAAAGCTCGGCTGTCGATGGCTTTACAAATCTCAGCACACGGTGCTACATGTCAACAAAGAATTCATCTTGTTTCTGAAAAGACCGGCTCCTTCATTCTAAATAGAAGATCCTCGTTGTTATATTTGGGTTCATGTTCGTAGATAAGACAGTTTTCCATATATTTTTCTGCGTGGCATGTATAATAACACCCCTTTAATGCGGTTGCTGTTATTTTTTGCTTGGGTGATCGCTTTCGGAGAAATTTATGGACAAAATAAAGTTGTTTCGCTTATTTTTAGGTAGAAATTTTAGCGTAATTAAAATTCTTATAGTGATCGCTGCGATAAATTGTTGGGAAGTTTCCAGATTTCATCTTCTCTCCTTTTATCCCGAACTTTATTTGTGGCAAACGTGGTAGTCTGGTGAAATGCCATTGGCCTTACCGGTAATCCGAGGTTCTTCATCTTCTCCCTCATTCCTCTTTCGAGGGTAGTCAGCCACACCTTTTTTTATGCATCTCAAAGGTCGGTTGCATGACTTGGATATGAAAATGTGTAAAGTTTGCTTCCTCCAGACAGATTCCATCCAAGGTGACAGACTCTATCTACCCATGGACGCGTTTTCTTGCCTAACCATTTTAACATAGCAGATGAGCATAATCTAGCCTAGGAATCAATATACAGCTGAAAGATACTGATGTTGATCGCAATATTCTGAAACGGGATGGAAACGCGGAAAACAAAAAAGGCCTACAGTCGACCTTGTGATTTCCAAGTCCAATGACACCTTGAATATAGGACCCTGTGTTTTTCACCTTTATCCGAGACGACTATGTTTCCTAACGTATTACCCAAGAGATCAGGCGGGCGTGTGATATCATTAGATACCAGTGGTTTTGGGAAACGATCCCGGCCCTATGCTGCGAAAGAACAGGGAACCTTCTGAGGCTGCGGCGGACACGGTAACCATTATACCAGGATTAGTCGTCCGCGTTAAGTATCGCATTATTCCCCGAACAGTAATGTCCAAAGATCGACCTAGTCTCAAAAGATACAGGATCTAAGCATGCATATTCCTTTATCAATGCGCTGATGTCATCTGAAGTCGGCAAGTTCGAATCCAGGTATGTCTGTAGCTTTCAGCGTGTATGTCCAGTTTTTTTTTGTTTTTTTTTTCAATTACGACCAATCCTACCCTAGTTAAGATCTTGGAGTTGCTCTCTTTTTTTTTTTGGAGTTGCTCTTCGCTTCGTGATTTATCTACCGACTGGGTCCAGCATTAGAAGGATCGTCACGATTTTCTGCAGATATAATACAAGCACAAAATTTTAAAAAGTCCGCCTATTACGTCCAGTCCTGCATGTCCCAGGCGATCTACACAACTGTACAGATGGCGGTTTTAACATCAGCTAATTAACTATGGTATATTTTTATGTTTTGATGCAAAGAAAGGACTCTCCGTGAATATCAAGAAAACAGTAATAATGGTGATGTCAAAGAAACAGGTGACACCCAAATGTGAAATAGAGATAGAAGAGAATATTCTTCAACAAGTGGATAGTTTTAAATATCTAGGGACATTTATAGCATCAGATGGAAGATGCACAACAGAGATTAAGTGCAGAATAGAGCAAGCAAAGGCTGCATTTCATAAAATGAAGAATATCTTATGCAATAAGTCGCTATCATTGAATGTAAGAAAGAGAGTGCTGAAGAACTATATAGAACCTGTTTTGTTGTATGGCTGTGAATCTTGTAATATAAATAAACAAATTAGAAAGAGATTGGAAGCAACAGAGATGTGGTTCTTTAGACGAATGTTGCGAATTCCTTGGACTGCCAAAGTAACTAACGAAGAATGCCTTAAAGAGGTTGGCGTAAACAGAACATTATATACAACAAAAAGAAAGGGACAAACAGCTTTTTTTTAATCATGTGATGAGAAGAGAGGCGTTGGAGAACATCGTGACAACTGGAAAGATCGAGGGGAAAAGAGGCAGAGGCAGACCACGAGAAATGATGCTGGATGGATTGCGACGGTGGCATGGGGGAATATCAGCAGAGTTGATCCAGAAAACCAAAGACAGAGAACTGTGGAGAGTCATGAACGCCTACGCCAGACGGCACGGCACTTGATCATGATCATATTTTTGTGTAGCTGTATCAGTATCCGTTTAATGTCTTTGTGCGGAGGAGGAGGAGGAGGAGGAGGAGAAGGAGAAGGAGAAGGAGAAGGAGAAGGAGAAGGAGAAGGAGAAGGAGAAGAAGAAGAAGAAGAAGAAGAAGAAGAAGAAGAAGAAGAAGAAGAAGAAGAAGAAGAAGAAGAAGAAGAAGAAGAAGAAGAAGAAGAAGAAGAAGAAGAAGAAGAAGAAGAAGAAGAAGAAGAAGAAGAAGAAGAAGAAGAAGAAGAAGAAGAAGAAGAAGAAGAAGACTAGGAGGGAAAAACTGCCAAACCAAAGGAATATCTATGGCGACATTCAAGAGATTCTTTGAGATTCCCAACTATCGTGGGATTTTCAACGTGCCAACTTGCACACGGGACTTCCTGTTTTTTTTCCTCCCTTAATCGAGATGACTAGATGTCCTGTCTCACTACTCATAATACCCCAGAAGCTTGATGGTCAATTCACACGCAAAAATCAGTCCAGTGCACTATAAGTTGTTGTTGTTTGTCCATCAAGAATGATGACGACCATTCATTTCATCCATTGGGTTTGAGAGTATGGAGCCCTGAGTTCTTTGGCTGATAAGGCCTATTTTAGCTCGAAATGTTCTTTGACAGTGTAGGCAAATAATGCTTGACGTTTCAGGAGGAGGGTCTCCTGCAGTGGTTATTCTATCCAGCCTTTTCTTCACAGCTCTTGCAGTCCTGGTTGCCTCACAAGTGACCGCACCCTTGCGTAATGATGTACGCCAAGAATTTCGGTAAAGTACTATTTCACTATAAGTAGCAGCACATGTAAGGAATATGCTTGGGTTCAACGCGAGCGAATGAAAAACAAAACATAAGAACCTACTCAAGAGATCAGAAAAATGCCCAGCCCTATGCTGGGATCGACCCCAATGTCTTCTAGGCCTGAAGAAGACATTGTGACCTCTCAGCCACGCCTCATTATTATTAAAGGAATGAATGGAAACGCTCACTTATATATATTGTGATAGTTCAATTAATGTTAGTTAGTTTGAATAACGAAGACACAAACAATAGATTGCACGATTTATTGCCTGGCATATTTCGCTGCATCTCGTCAGGTACATACTGCAGAAATCACACAACGTACGTGAATTAACTAGATAAATCCTTCAAGTTGAAATATACACATATTCGCACAGTAATGTCACTTATCTACCACGGTAATTTTAAGCTGACTAACATGTCTTTCTGTTTACACAATTCTGGCTTGCGTTCTGGCTTGCGTAATGTTAGTTAGTCGCGGTTCCAACTTCACGGCAACGGGTCGTCCCCAATATGTTCCTTTCCTGTACCAGTGAATATCACACAAAGTGCTCCTCACTGCCCAAAGTGAAAAGTAGAAAAGATAGGAGTCTCAGCAAGCCAACAACCCGCACAATGCATAATGCAGCTGCCAGAATACCAACACAAAAGTCCTCCACGAAAAATACAGTTCATCGTCGATGGAATCGGCAGTCACCAGAAAGACTTCATTGACCCGAATTTTATCCCATATGGCTCGGTCTCTTTCCACAGGGCGACTCGCCGAAAGCGCCGCACAATGCACGAACTCCATAGCTCCAGCGACGACTCCCAGGAGTCTCCTGAAAAATGCACTTGTAAACTTAAAAGGCAAACCAGTAAATTCAGCAACAGCCGGCCACCAACGTTCCGAACATCCAGTTCACGCTACAAGCAACCGCAGACAGATGTAAAAGCATTCAATTAATGTTGGGACCCTAATGGACGAATGGATGGCCAATCTCGCGCTCGGTTTGTAGACTTGATAGTCAGGAGGAATGGATGGCCAATCTTGCGCTCACTTTATAGGCCTGATAACCGTGCTTGTGTCATTACCAGCGCATGTCGCTATCAAGCGACAAGTCCAGACGTCAGATACCGTACTTATGTCATAACGTGATTTTGGTTAGTAGCGCCCACTCATGCTTCTTTAGTACATCCACTGAGATTGCTCAGACACCCTTACCAACCAAACCAGTTGCCGTCCTGCCCTCCTGCCTCCGCCCCCCCCCCCTTCTTTCAATGTGCTCACTGAACCGTAACACCTATCACCCCGCCACCATCCTCCATCTCACTATGTCGGTTGGGTATAAAAGAATACATCGGAGATATTCTGAATTACTCACAGATCGGAACTGTGAGGTAAGTATGAAAATTTTTTTTCAATTCTCATTTTCTCTTAAATGCTTTAATTTTTTCATCCTTTTGTTCTTCTCGTCCTGTCGTCACCTTTTGATGTAGTCACGGGAAATCTCCTTGACTATATGTTATGATTGTTTGCTGGTGAAGGCTAATCGCCGCAACATCCTGTATGTGTCGTAAATCTGTTATGTAAAGCTGCACTACTTTGTGTCATTTTATATTGTTTATGTCATTACCAGCGCATATCGCTATCAAGCGGCTAACCCAGACGTAAGATGCCGTGCTTGTGTCGCTATCACGTGGTAGCTAGCCCGCCTTACATTGTTACAGGTTCTGTAATTCTGTTATTTACTTTACAAGTCAATGTTTTCACTTATCAATATTATTTATTTACTAGGCTTTGGAGAGAACATCCTATGTCGTCTACGACGACATGCAACATCTAGAGAGCTTTTAGGTAAATAATGGACAAGTTCTGGGGGACTCAATCCGGTCACTGCGCAGCGGATAAAGTGCCGTCTCCACACTGAAGGTTGACTGTAATGTTAGTCTTTCCTCTTGAGCCTAAGTCGGCGCATAGGGCAGAAGTTATGGCTCTTCATGTCTGGCGGTTCGCTGCTACCTGTTGTAGATCTTGGATGTTCACTTGGCCGTTGAATGAGCCTTCTCTGATGATGGTTCTACGCAAGGTCTCTCTTTGTCTTCCCCGTTTTCTTTTACCTACTGGTGACCATATGAGGGCTTGGTAGGGGTGTCTTGTCTTGTCCATTCTGAGTACATGGCCGATGTAGTTCCAACGGCGTTTTCTTATAAAATTTGATACAATATCTTGCTTAGTCTCTTGTCTTATTTGCGCATTGGTTTTAAAATCTGTCCACTGGATGTTTAGAATTCTTCTAAGACATTTGTTCTCAAAATTTTCTAATTTTTTTTATCTAAAGCTACCGTTGATTTCCAACTCTCACATCCATACGTTAGCACTGGAATCACACAAGAATTGAAGATTTTAAGTTTCGTATGTTGGCTGAGTGACTTTGACTTCCAGATGTTTAACAGTTTATTGAAGGCACCAGATGCCAGTGAGATTCTAGATAATATTTCTGGTGTTTATCAATGACTGTAATGAGTCACAGCAAATTTCAGTCCGCATATACATTACATCCATTACCTCCCACAGACAATACTCCCGTTCAAATTAATTTCCGAAATGTGACTAATTTGGTCACATGATTATTAATCTGAGGCTGGGGTGAGTCCTAGTAATATCCTCGCTCATGAGGTTCAACGGGGTAGAAGTAATGCCCTGCGTCTTCACAGTGAACTAATACGAGTTTCTTCCTATCCAACTCTTGATTTTGTCGACTCACGTTAAAATTATCTACCCCTTGTTCTGTTCTGCAGACCTGCTTGCGCTGATCTCGATGGCATGAGTATCGGTCGTTTAAAAAGTAATGTCAAACTACTTAACGTAAAAATTGCCTAGTAGTTCACAAACAGTCAAAGAAATGTTGGGGATGATTGCGACTTCCTGTAAAGTACGTACAACTAACGGTTGTACTCGTCTGTTCCACTTTACGCTATTGGACATTCTCTAACAACGAGCTGTGTTTCTGTACATGGCAAGAGTGCCTTGGTTGTTTAGTATTGATCTCTTTCGGCAATCTTCGTTTAGGGTTGCATGTTCCAATTAAAATATCAAAGTCAGGGAGCAATCGTTGGATCGTTTCCTAAATATATGCTGGGAGATTGGGGAACGGGTAGACAGACAGATTGGCTGGGTCTGCGCCTCAGAGTGGGTTATTGGGGCACGGTAAGGTAGATGGGATCGGTGCTCTTTGGGGTCAAGTGTGTAGTGTGGAAGAACAGATCAATCATCTTGGTCTGGAGAGAATGGTGTTAGGGAGTGGCCAGAAGATCTGGTCGAAACTCAGTGCTCCGGGGAAAGGCGTTGACGAACACATGAGTAGTATTTGGACTCTTTGATGGTTGTTGAAGACGAAGACGGAGCCTGTATGAAAATGTCCCGAGTGCTATGGTGTCTGTTCTTGACTCAGCTTAACTCTTCAGCAGTGTTTCTTCAATTCCAGCGTTTCTTCAATCCCAGTGTTTTTTCTATCCCAGTGTCACTTCAATCCCAGTGTTTCTTCTATCCCAGTGTCACTTCAATCCCAGTGTTTCTTCAATTCCAGTGTTTCTTCAATCCCAGTATCGCAATGTTATTTCAATCCCAGTGTTACTTCAATTCCAGAGTTTCTTCAATTCCAGTGTTTGCAATACTTCTTGTTTTGTTTTGTTTTTTTTCTCCCTGTAATATTAATACTGATGCAGCAATAGATAAAATTAATTACCCACAAACAGTTGAAGATGTAAAACTGAAACACGAGGCATAATAATTATTCCGTTACACTTGAGACAAAGATTTATAACAATCTGACAATCAAGAAAGAAAACTGTAATTAAAGCTTTCAACTTTTTAAACCACTATTGTTGTTCCATGAGGAGATTTCTGGCCTGCGAGATGAAGCCACTTGTCCTATCTATCGCCGCGCAGTGTGCAGGCTGGATTTTAAAATTAATTCAGTAATAAGATTCAATAAAGATAAATAGCCAATTTTCTTCTTCTTTTTGCTCCATGTTAAGCTTTCCAGCGTGAGATTAGGACGAACCTTCCTCCTCTTATTCTTCTTGTCCTCTTCCTTCTTTCGTTCGCTTGAAATGTGTCTATATCTGCAATGTTGTCTCGTGTATGAAGTTCAGTCTTTATAATTCACCCAGTAGCGCATAGAGTTTACCTTCCACTGTTGTTTCCTTAGGCCAGAAGGTTTGCCTAGATATGTCGTATTTCGGAGCATGTGATCTGCTGTCTGCGACGCCAATCTACATGCGCACGTGGCTGATTCGCAAATCTGGAATTTTGTATACGCGTGGTTGCGTAATCTATTGTGTCCTGTTCTGAGGCGTATAATATTTATTTGTTCTTGTCTGTCCATAATGTGGTAATCGTCTTGAGCAGGTGTTGATGATGATAAAACTAACGATGATTAAAATAACGATGATGATGATGAAGCTGGCGATGATTAAAAAACGACGATGATGATGACGAAAACGACGAAGATGCTGATGAAAACATACGGTGAAGGCAGGTTAAGTTAAGGCATCTCACTTTAATGTTTGCTAATACTGATACAACAACACCTCAACGATCGCCATCATAACACTCAGTTCTATGATCTGGCAACATTAAGTGGCCTTCACACCACCTATGTACACAATATGTAAGTCTCCCTGTAAGTGATAAGTCGGGGTCAGCGGCCTGGGGCTAGTGAAAGCTATTTCACAGTCCCAACATGCCGGGTTCGAAGTCAGCCGCGGAAACAGGCCGCTTGATTTTCACAAAGTTATGCATGTTGGTCGTTTAAAATGCAATGGAAACCTACTGAAAGTAAAATTGTTACATACAAACAAAATTTTGGGCTTGATTGTGAAGCCCTATCAAAGACATGCAACAAACTTTACATAATATGTCTTTCTTAATTTACATTAATCTGTCACGCAACTAAGCCTTGGCCATCATGTTCGCCATCTCACTTGATCACAAGTCTCGGACCACTACGTGGTCATGACCCGATTACATCATTTGGCCAGGCCATCTTTGTATTGATAAGGAAAAGTCGTTAAGTAACAGGAATTTTATTATAAGGTGCCTGGAAGAGCAAGGACAACCACAAATCTTATTTCAGGCACAAATTGGCTCTTAAGGGGTCATGAGGGACGAGCAGTTGGCATATGTGCAATAGTGATTACAAAATGGCTGCCCGCTATCAACTTACACCGAGGAAGAACAACAAGGCGTTACACATATTTGTCTAGCAGTCAGACGGTGTGAAACCTTATTAAATCTAAAGAAGAATGATGGTTCAATATGGAGACAGCTGTTTGAGTCTGCGACAGGCTTGTGAACAAAGTGAAGCTTGTTATATGATCAAATTGCCAGAAACTTCTCTAAGAGAAATATTTCACAACAACGTCCGCACTTATGCAACTGCACATACAGTGGATACACTATATGCTCTGAAATCATCCATCATACAGACCAGAACATCTGCAGGGTCAGAGGTTTGCAGAAAACAAGGTTATGGAGGTAGTGCAAAATTGATTGAAAGCCACATCAAAACACTTTTTTCTAGAAGCCATCAACAAGCTAGCGGACATGTGGACCAAGTGTGTTGCCAGACTATGTTGAGAAATAACACACACAACATATCTGGTTTACACTATTGTAAAAAAATTACTTCTAAATGTCCTGTTAATTAATGACTTCCCTTGTATCTCTCTGTCTTCCTCTTGCTCTGGTCCTATAAAATTTGCCAGTTGTCACTAAGATTTCAAGTGGATCTCACCTCATAACATCCCCAAAACATCTCGACTGTCTACATCAAATTTCTCTAATCAATTTGGGGTGTTAATATGCCTCTTGAGAAATTGTCTTATTTTTTTACAAATGCAAGTAAGCGAATATGTGATATGTGTATATTTTTATGCAGTGCAGACCTGATAAGGCGAACTCACCTGGGACCCAAGAAATAGTTCTTCTTATCAGAAATTCCTCTTATAAGAGTTCAAGTATATAGTAATGCATTTACAAAGCTCAATACAATATTGTTCTTCACAACAGAAATTTGCCACATCCGAGATCGCCTTAAGCGGTTTGCACTGTATATGTAAGCACCACAAGACAGTATGTTTATAGACGTGTATATGTATACGCACTGGAGCCCTGGTAGTACAGTGGCTAGTTCGCTTGTCTGTTGACCATGTGTTCCACTCCCATCGAAGCGGGGGATTTTGTAACAGTCTGGACTCCCAGTCTGACCCAGCATAAAATCGGTACCAGGAAACGTTCTGGAAAGTAAAGACGTCCGGCATGATAATGAGTGCCAACTGGTCTATACAAACAGCGGGCTAGCACTATATACCCAATACATCACTAGACATGGAAAAGGGTTCTTTACCGTTAACTATATATATATATAACAAATTGATTGTAATAGAATATTAATCACAAAACACACTGTTATCAAACGTCTGCCATGATCCAATCACTCAGCAAAGATTTAACATTTTAATCATTTCCATATGTGGAAATAATTATATAGGGGGGATCGACAGGGATTCTGGATCAATCTCAAAATTGAGAGGGAAGACCAGGAGAACTTTCAATCAGATGGCAGTTGGAACCATTAGTAGTATGACTCTTCATTGGCTGTTGAACGAGGGGACAGAGAATGTCCTAGGTGCAGTGATGTTGTTTCTTAGCTCAACTCAACTTAACTCAACTCACCTTTTCAATTGTATACATTGTCAATTCCCACTGGACATTGCATGCTGACATTGAAATACCTACACCCTATGGAGGAAACAAGAACAGCCGGAGTCCAATCCTGCCATTGCATGAGTGCTGACCTGGATACATCCCATTATGCCTTTCTGCAGATGTGAAGTTCCAGTGCAGCTCTTGTACACCCTGCTTGTTTCTGGCCTTCTACAGGGATGGAAAGTTCTGGACAAAAGTCCTGCTAGTTTCTGGACTTCTACCGGGGAAGGAAAGCTCTGGATAAAAGTCCTTGTAGCTGGTACTGGGTCGGGAGAGGACTCTACAGTGACCTCAATCCTATGGATGCAGGATCTTTTCAGGGACCAGCGGACTTGAATGCCAATAAATCAGATTTGAGTTGATACTCAGTCCTTGGAAGGATTCACAAGTATTAAACAAACCGTCCATACTTTGTCGTAATGTAGGACAACTAAGTGGTGCCTGGCTTCAGCAATAAACGCAGGCAATAGTTTGTAACACTATTATAACACATTGTGTAACACCATTATAACACAGTTAAGCTTGTACATTGGAGAACATTTCTGGTGTAAAAATGTGACCACTGACTGCATGTGTTGCTGATACACAGAAAGTCAACTGTGCAGATATTTCTGCATTTGTAATACATTTACACGGTGGAGTACCTTGAAGGTATGAAATCCACCACTGATTCAAAATGTGCCATGTTTATATCTAGGAGAAGCAATATGGTGGCCTCTCCTTGCTTCCACACAGAGTTGTCATTAAATTAAACAAAGAAACAACAGGTTGCACAATTTTTTTCCTGACTTATTTTGCTGCATCTCAATAGATGCATATTGCAGAGTTATACAGGGTGTATTTTTAATGACTGTGCAGTGTTTGAAAATATTGTCTGGTCCAAGTTTTGTATTCACCCTCTGTAAAGTTCATGCAACATAATAGGTAAAAGCAAAACTTGGACCTGCAATATTTTCAAACACTGCACAATCATTAAAAATATATCCTGTAGACCTAGCCACTGCCTTATCTGGAACTCACAGGGCGAATGAAGCAGTGGGATACCTAAAAACACACAGAGACGAGAATTAAAAACACAGATGAATTATAAAAGGACATGGAGGGAGCTGCATAAGACAGCAAAAGATATGACGGCATGCCATGAGTGGGTTGAGTGCCTATGCTCCAATGGCAGATAAAGGGCAAAAGAAGAAGAAGATATGTCACAAAATTAAGAGAGCACATTACAAGATTGGGATTCATGGGGAAAGTGCCTATCACACATCAAACTTTGTGTGAGACTGGCAGAGTTAATTGATCATTATTTTAATGTCTTTTATTTTCCATTTTACTGTGATTAATATTACCACATTTACTGAAATGGAGGGTTTCTCTCACTTTAAAAATAAAACAATGGTCAAAGAGAGTTCTATCCAATAAGGCTCAGTCTTCTTTCCACAGAGCAGCCTGCCAAAAGTGCACAAACTTTGTAGCTCCAGCAACAACCCCCAAGGAAAGGGATCTCTGAAAATATTGCATCTGTCAGCCAAATTAGTCCAAAAACTAACCCACGACCTTTGCAAGGCAGTCAACTTGACCACTTCATCATGGAGATCCCCTATCTTCCCTTACACAGCAACACAATTTGCATGGCCATTCCAAATCACACACTGAGCTTGGAAAACAACAATATTATCCCAAGATTTAAACGCACATGTTTTCAAGCAAGCAAATAATTACAAGTTCTACTGGTCTATTGTAGCTTAGCAAATGGTCGTACAGTATTTTCATTTTTTAATCTGGCAATATACAGGCACATGAGAGATATCTATAGTGAACGCATGCATACAAATATAAAATATAACAAATATAGAACTCTGAGATCTTGCAAAGAAACAAAGAGCACAAACTCTGCATACCATAACTTCCACAGAAGATATTGGCATTGTATGGAAAACAGTGTAGAGTTTGAAATTGTTGTTGCTCTGCCCAGTCTCAGCCTATCTCATTTTGTATATTTCACAGTACCACATACTGATGCAGTCATGATCTCTCTCAAATATATATACATTCAAATATACTAGAAAAATTGTATCCCTGAAAGCAAGACAAAATAGCATTAGCAAAAATATTCCACACATTGAGTAATATATTGGAGGAAGTAAATATCGGTGTTCTCATGTTATCTCTTAGCTTTGTTGATCAAACATAAACAATGAACCTAAGTGGCGGGATGGGAGGGGGTAGAAAGAGAGAAAGAGAGGGTGGGAGGGAGGGAGAGTTGGAAGGAAAGAGATGAGAGAGAGGGAGAGAGTCCATGATGTACATCTTCCACTCAAGAAAACCAGGTACAGATTATGCTGTGGATTTTTCCAAATTAAGCTATTTGTGGGTGGTATACACTCCTGAGTGCTACTGAGTGAGTGCGTGGCGCGACACTGTGAGCTGTGAGTTTCGTGTGAAATGCTTTTGAATCTGCCCGAGGTTTTTTGGAACGTGACTGCATGTTCGGAGCAATGGCAGATGGCTATGTCCCAGAGTTGACCGGTTTTTGCCTTATGCAGAAATGCGTGGCTGCTGGGCTTCTGGTTGACTGCCACTACCATCGACGATGACCTGTATTTCGTGGACTGTGTGGGTGAACATCTAGGAAACATACAAATGGGAAAATGACTGCTGATTCCATCAGAGATGAACTCTGGGTTTCGTGGGGGACTATTGTGTTGACATTCTGGCGGCGGCATTATGCAGAGTGTATCTGTGCGGACTGTTGTTTGTCGAGACTCCTGTCTTTTCCACTTTTCACCTTGGGCAGTGGGGAGCGTTTTGAGTGATATTCACTGGCACAGGAACGGAGCATAATGGGGACAACCCGTTGCTGTGAAGTTGGAACTGCGACTAACTGACTGACTGACTGATACACTCCCCTGATCCTGGGGTGGTAAAACAGACAACTTGCCTCAGATAAAGGTGAAAAATTAAGAGAACCCATGTTCACATTGTGCATATTAAAATTTCCTGGCAAATGGAAGTAAAACTAACAACGCCAAATAGAATGCTACCCAGGCTAACTTTCAAAACAAGAAAACCTATCCACAAAACAATATTTATAGCATGTATGGTTATGTGCGCCATGTCGTTAGAATGCAACATCAGCAACTACCATCACTGGTCTTACATCAAAGATCATCTGCGACGAGATCAAGAGGACTTCAAAGAAGAAAATGGGTTGACGACATCAGAGACATTGTACAATCACACGGAATGACACTATCCAGTGCCACCAACCGGGCGCTGGAACGCAAATTATTCCTCCCCACGACGCTTGACGGCAGAAGTAGATGATGATGATGAAGGTTATGTGCACACTAAATTCTAGCTGTTGCTATGGATTTGTGCACTGTGCTGATATACACTCATGTGTGACCTAAGAGGGGAGACTGGGGTGCTGATGGAGTTAGAGTGTGCTGTGAAAGTTATTCTTCCACAAACTAGACCAAACTATCAACTTCAGAGAAAGTTATTCTTCTACAAACTAGACCAAACTATCAACTTCAGAGAAAGTTATTCTTCTACAAACTAGACCAAATATCAATTTCAGTGAAAGTTATCTTCTACAAACTAGACCAAACTATCAACTTCAGAGAAAGTTATCTTCTACAAACTAGACCAAACTATCAACTTCAGAGATAATCTTCTACAAACTGGACCAAACTATCAACTTCAGTTAAAAGTTCTTCCACAAACTACTGTACGTATAATTGAATTAGTAAATCAACCTTGAATTGGGGTTGATCACTACATCCTGCCCAGGACTGTAACTAGCTAGTGTGGAAATGCTGGGAGGAAGTTGAGGGAGAGGTGTCCCATTTTACAGGAGAAATGCAGATTTCCTCAAAACCAAATTTGTTCAAATGTTTTTAGCGTTAATTTTCCCCCGCTTGCTTTGAACTCAAGCGTAGTCCATACACGTGCTATTACTTCTGGTGCACTGGACTTATTTTTGCGTGTGTGATTAGATTCACCGCTTACCAGTGTCCTTCACCATCAGGTGAATGTACTCAACTTCTGAGGTACTTGTAATTTACGTCCCCAAGTCAATGTTGATGATCTGAGAAGAAGAATCGCAGCTGCTTGCTAAAAGCCCTGAACTGACTGTCATCATCATCTTGTGCCATGCAAATAAGCATGGGCAGTCATGTTTTGCCATGTCACTCAATCACCAGAGTCATGGATCAGTTCAGTGTTCCTGTCTCGACCATGCAACGTGGCCAAGCCAACCTTCTCTGCCTTCCCCTTGATTTAGCCAGTTATCACCAAGTTCTCCAATTTATTTCTTCTCACAACGTGACCAAAAATGTTGACTGTCTATGTCTAATTTCTTTAATCATTTTACAATTTTCATTTGTTTCTTGTAGAACTTGGTCAATGGTTTTTCTGTCTGTCCATGGTATTCTTTGCATTTTCCGCAGAAACCACATTTCCACAGCCATCAGATGTTTTTCAGCCTGTTTGCTCATTGTCCATGCTTCATACCCATACAAAAGCACATGTTCTATGTAACACCTCAACACTCTTTTTCTCACTGCAAATATCATCTTTTTATTGGTCAGTATGTTTTCCATATTGCAAAAGGCTACCTTCGCCATGGCGATTGTTGTTATAATCTCTTCAAGGCATCTCCCATCAGATGTTATGACTGTTGCAAGATAATTGTACTGATTCACTTGTTTAAGAATATTCCCATTTACTTGTATATTTTTGGCATATCCTATTTTTACAGGACATTGCTGTCAACACCAGCATTTTACTGCTGTTGTTGATGTTTTGGCAAATTTGCGTTCAGTAGTTTGCTATTGCTTTCTGAACAACCGGCTCCCATACCAACACGTTAACACCCAGCGCAGCAAGGCCTACATGCATATTACATTGTAGTATTTCCTCTTTCCTAGTGACGACCATAATCTGAAGTGACTGTTGGAGCATTCATGGCAACACTTAGATTTATATCTTTCTGAGTAGGTGGTACTGTCCCCCTAAAGGTAGTGGACAGATGTAGTTACAAGCTGATGCCTTTAGTGCAGAGATGGTAGTCTGCGCGTCCTTGTGGTAGTTGCTTACCAGCCATTGTCTCTGTGAACTAGATCTCTAGTTTCTTCTTCCAGGAGACATGATCTCCACGAGGAGAGATGCTGAGCCAGCTATCATTCTTTTTTACAAAGTCTGAAGTGGTAGATTAAGTGGCAAACTTCTAACAGATGTAGTAACAAGATAGAAAATAAGACACAGACGGAGAGAGAGAGAATGAGTCAGTGAGTGAGTGAGGCTTTTCTCACGTTGTAATGAGAGCAACCCTCAGCAGAGGACCTAATATGAAATGATGAGCATTGCTAAATATGTACATGCTGAATGTTACAAGCTCTTTAAAATAATAATAACAAAAAAAACAAAATAACATTTAAGTTATTTTCAGTGTCTAATTTGGTAAGTCACTGCATATCTGTCAATATTCACTTTAGTATAACAGTTTTAAAAGATTATATTTGGACACACCGCACACAACAAATAAGCAACACATACATTACAAAGACATTCAAGCTATGAAAATAGAGAAGATATCTGTTGCAAACCTTTGGTATTAAAATGCAGCACGCTCAGTCAAAGATATGGCAAGTATTACCCATAATAATTTGCAATGACAAGCAATATTAATGTTATGTACAAATGACTGCATATAGTACCTGAACGGACTAGTGCCCGAGTATAATACAACATTGTATATAATAAAACGTTATAACAGACTGTATTTTGCACACCCTCATGGAGTGTACAACTTTGGTTATGAACTCTTTTGATTATCCAATGCAGTTAAGCTATTTCTAAGCAATATCACATCATGCCTTCAAGAAATGCTACATCAAACAATCAAGCAATACTATATCATACATTCAAGCAATACTACATCATATATTCAAGCAATACTACATCATATATTCAAGCAATACTACATCATATGTTCAATCAATACTACACATCATATGTTCAATCAATACTACATCATATGTTCAATCAATACTACATCATATGTTCAATCAATACTACATCATATGTTCAATCAATACTACATCATATGTTCAATCAATTCTACATCATATGTTCAATCAATACTACATCATATGTTCAATCAATACTACATCATATGTTCAATCAATACTACATCATATGTTCAATCAATACTACATCATATGTTCAATCAATACTACATCATATATTCAAACAATTCTACATTGTACATTCAAGCAGTGCTATACCATACATGCACTATATATTCAGGCAATGCTACACCATACAATCAAGCAATGCTATATCATACAATCAAGGAATGTTATACCATACATTCAAGCAATGCTACACCATACATTCAAGAAATACTACATCATATATTTAAGCAATGCTATATCGTACATTTAAGCAATGTTACAGCATACACTTAAGCAATGCTATACCATACTACCATACAATCAAGCAATGCAAAATCAAGCATTCAAGCAATGTTACACCATACATTCAAGAAATATTACATGATAGATTCAAGCACTGCTACATCATGTATTTGTCTGATGATAGTAATATACATAAGATGAGCAACTAAATTAATAAAACATATGAAGGGTTGTTTCCCCAATTGAACTATCATAATTTGATACAGAAGTACATAAATAAATGACTGGCACTTATAGAAGAAGGGATTAGACTGATATGTCTATGAAACAGAAGGAATTGTTGCTGGAAAGTGTCAATGAAATGCATTCACTAAACCAAACATATGTCATGTATAGCTATAAAGAATTTAATGTGCCATAGTAATAACTACATATGTTACTGCAGTAGGCTATTTTCTGCAAACATAAAGTACAATATCAAGGCTTTCTATTACAACCAATACAGAAAATTCTAGTCATGTCATTAACAGAGCTTAAAACAAATGTCAGTGTTAGGAAACAAATACACTTATATGCTGGCAACTAAGAATCAATCTTGTCACCAGTGAAACACAAAAGCAATGCCTGCTTTGGTCATGTGACTTATCATTACTTTTTGTTGAAGATTATCCTCCAGGTAACAAATGAAGGCATGCAGTTAAGGCAGATAAATGAAACCCTGGACTGACTAATTTTAAAGAATACACAGTCGGGGTGGTACTGCCAAACAGATATATTTTAACAAAGATATGGAGCAGAGGACGGTTATGACTGCTAATACAACCATTACAGCACATGAGAGTTAAGAGTCAAGATCAACATCTCAGCACTCGGGGCATTACCGTCTTAATATTCTACAAGCAGCGAAGAATCCCAATACTAATGGTACCAGTGCAATCTGGCTGTGTCTGTCTTGTCTTTCCTTGGAGTACTGAGTGTTATTCTGATACTTTGTCTAGTCCCTGCCATGATTAGCTAAGAAAGGAGGAATAGAAGAACCTGATATGCCCGTTACATACCACCAAAAGAAAAGAATAATCAAATCAGTCAGACAGCCACCAAAAACTGCTCAAGGCGGCTAATATGTTATGGACAGACCAGAGCAAATCATTATTCTGCGCCTCAGAACAGGACATAATAGATTACACAACCACATGTATACAAAATTCAAGATTGGTGAATCAGCCATGTGCACATGTGGATTGGCACCACAGACAGCAGAGCACATACTCCAAGACTGCCCAAAATATAACATATCCAGGCAAACCTTCTGGCCTAAAGAGACAGCAGTGAAAGATAAAGTCTATGGACCAGTGAGTGAACTAAAAAAGACAGTTACATTCACACAAGAGACAATATTGCAGTTATAGACAAATTTCAAGCAAACGAAAGAATTAGTCCCTGCCCGCCGTTCTCTCCATGCCAAGATGATTTATCTGTTCTTCCACACTACACACATGATCCCAGATGTCCGTGACCACATCTACCTTATCATGTACCAATATCCCACCTAGAGGTGGAGACCCAGCGGTGGAGACCCAGCGGTGGAGACCCCGCGGTGGAGACCCAGCGATGGAGAACCAGCGGTGGAGACCCAGCGGTTGAGACCTAGCGGTGGAGACCTAGCGGTGGAGACCTAGCGGTGGAGACCCAGCTAGTCCACCTGCTCACTTCCCAATACACCAGCATGTCCTGGAGAAAAGATCCAACAGATGCTCCCAACCTTTGATTTTCTAACTGAAGCATGCCACTCTTCACAAAGCAGGTCTGTTTTCACCCTCCTCAGCCTGCTCTATGAGTCTGTTACAATCAGGAAATATGTGAGCTGTTTATCCCCCAGCTAGTGAAACATGGCAGTGACAGCGTATATTCAACCCACACATGCGTTTGTCAGAGTGCACGAGGTGGATTTCCTCTGATGTCCATTATAACAGGCCAGACTATACACATTTATATGCTAGTTGGTAAGCAGCAAATATTTATCAAACTAAATATTCATAAGCGGGTGTATCAGCATAGTTGATCAAGAGCTACAGTGAAAATGTCATGAGTGTGGTTGGACGAAGGTTCCACGCCTTCGCTTATCATCTCTCAAGTGAGGGAAAGACTATTCCTCCATGCATTCAGGCCTACAGAATGTAATGGCCCTGTCAAATCACAGAACCATCACAGGTTCCTGCTTCGGGACAAATAATAATTAAACATACATGATTAATGAACCAATGTGTCAGCAGAAACTCGTAGCAACATATGTACACGTTTCTATTGTAAATATTTTTACATCAGGACTTTTATAACTGGGAGAGCTAGAAACATCTTTGAATATATTTACATCTTTGAATATATTTACATATTTTAACATATTTTAGAGGCAACTTTGATATGAACATAATGCATACATATTTTCTGACATCTTCTTCTGTCACCTTTTATCTCAACAAACTCACTCCAAGCCCTCCTGTAACATGCAGCTTCCTCCACGTCCTCCCCATATTATTCATTTCTGTTTTTACTTCTCTTCTCCATGAGTTTTTAAGTCTTCCTCTATTTCTTTTGCCCTGTGGATTCAAGGCAAAGGTTTTCTAGTTATACTATCCTTGATTTTCTTATTATGTGTCAGTGCCAGTTTCTTTTCTTAACATTTTGGTTCACTGGTATTTGTCTAGTCTTCTTTATGAACTCTACATTGGTGATTCTGTCATACATTTTTATTATTTCTATTTTGTGTGGCACCTTTTCAGACTACTGAGTAAAGTTTAATTTTTTTGCCTCTCCATAGCACAAAGCCTGGGCTAAAATATAGAGATCATGTGTTGCCCATGCAGCATGATCCCTCTCTCGGCCTACCTAGTTCACTCCAGAGGAAAGGTAACACCCCTACATCTGGAACAAGACAAGCTGCAGAAGCTGCCGGATCAGCAAAGCAATGCTCTAACTGTCCGCCTGTCGGAGCTTCGATCCTAGACCAGTCGCCAACCAAGGCTTAGGGCCTGGTCTGCCCTGCCATGACAATTTTGTCTTTAGCTTGCATTTCCTCGCACCAGGGTAAGGCTTGTACCCTCCCAATTGCGCTCTTCCGCCCGAAGCCGTTGGCACAATGTGGGGTGTCAGGTTTAGTAAGCGCCGCCCAACGTTCGGCGCTAACAGAAACCAGGTAGTACCGTCTACTGTTATACGGTAGCTCAGTCATATCTGACTAAGACCTGACTACCAAATAGACCTGACTACTAAGTTTAATAATAAAGTGATATTTCTGTAATATAATCCAGGTATTTATCTCACTGCATTGCCCTTGCTCTTTTTCTTTCACGTTTGCCAATGGTCATTAAGTTTTCCAGTTAATTTCCCCACATAATGTGCCCAAAATATCTTCATTGTATACATCTAATTTCTCCAAGTATCATGTCCACTTGTGTGTTTTTTTTTTTTTTTTCCCAGCGTTCACTTACTTTGAACTCAAGTGCAATCCACACACATGCTACAATTTCTAGTGCACTGGACTGGTTTTAGCCATCCCTATTACCAGTGTCCCTTGCCATCAGGGGAATCCACTATAATTTCTGAGGTGTCTCCCTTGTTTAACTTCAGTGTTTCCCTTGGAGGCCATGGTGTGAACCACACATTTCAGAAATATCTAGGTTAATCCTTGACTGGGTCAGTTATAATGACTGCCTTGTTGAATGGACCCTCAGAAAGCCATCTCAGGCCTGCAGTGACCACCTTCACTTCTATTCTCATGCTGGATGTTGCATTTTAATATTCTCCACTGTGCTCTGCGATGATCTTACACCACCACATGGATCCTAATCTCACATCTTGTTGCACTTATCTATTGGTATAAATTTCATCATCCTCCCTAATGATATCTCTCTCAAATGCCTTATTTCCATATCTCTGCTCTCCCCATGCACTATTCCTTACATTCTCTACCAACGGTTATAAAGACTTGATCTCTTGCCTTCATTTATTGCAGCAGTCTCTTTTCACAGTGTTTAATATAATGACTGACACTGCATCCTTACTAAGCAGCACCTTCCTTCCAGGTTGTTTGCCAAATACCTATACAAAAATGCAAGCAGGCAAAAAGACAAATAGTATAAACAATTACAGAAGCAAAGCCCAAGAATCATTTACACTTAGGTACAAATAAAAACCTTTTTTAACCTTTTGTGGCACAGAAAAAAAAACTGCAAACAGTAAGCACTATTACTAGCAAAGCAAAGATAACCCATGTGGAAGGTGTCAAGTTTAGGCTTTCATATACAGTAGGTCACAGCATTAGGAGGTGAAATAACCAGCTCTCTTCCTCTCTAGCCTTCCTTCCTAGAAACAAAAAATCTGATAACTCCTGGTGATTGACATTTGTTTATAATCACAATATTTAACTAATGATAATAGGCAAACTTAAATAGAAAATCATGATGTTGGAAACATAGGCGTGGATATAATTCATTTTTGCATAAGAAATTAAAGAATGCTCAACATATTTTTATGGACTAATATTTGAAAATATGCAAGATAATGATTGACAAACATTAGATATGAATGATGTATAAATCACATAATACATTTGACCTTTATAATGAATGTGCAGATCAGATGGCAAATAATGCATCAATACAAATGGGAAGAAGCATGAACAAGGCTGATATAATCAATGCAGTACAGACTCGGCTAGTGGATATTGGCGAGGTTCTGACACTAGCCAGACTGCACAAAATGGGAGTGAAGCCTGGTCAAGCACATCAGTGCTAACTTTAAGGTCAAGGCAGGAGATATAACCAACTCCTCACAGGAACTGTGAGCAGATATACTTTGGGATGGCTGCTGCATCGGAGGACTGATCATGCACGGATATGCTCAATGTGCAATGCAACATAACATGACAATTGTAATAACAAATAAGCATGATTAACGAGGGGTAAATAAAGTGGTGATTTCACTTGACTTCTACTGCCTTATGTACGATGTGCAGGTCAGCATGGTTGAATGGGTAAGAACGCGTGTTCTTAAACAGCCATTGTGCTGATGCCGAGGTAAGCATTTCAACCCCTACACCAGACAGTTGGACTAAAATGTTGAACTGTCATCCTTGACTTGGGGACATAAATAACAAGTGCCTCTGAAGTCGGAGTGGGTTTGCCTGATGGCGAGGGACATTGTATATAGGGAAAGCTAATCCACACACAAAATTCAGTCCATTACTACTATAAATAGTGTGCATGGACTACGCTTGAATTCAAAGTGAGCGAGTGCAAAACAAAAAAACTAACACTGGCCTTGGTTCTTTGTATCTTGTGATCAGATGACTAGATGAAGAATCCAATAAGCACTGACAAGAACCAAGTAGTTAATGAAAGGTAAGACACCACAATGGAAATTAACATGGTATAATAATTGGAGTAACTAATTGCATGCATTAAAACAGTTCACTGGATGTGAAACAAGCTGCTTACAAGACCACTTACAAGGGGAACTCACTATGATAAGCATTCACAACAAGCTGTGCAAACCTCAACTTAGATGGACAAGCATGGTTGTCAAATGAATGGCTTCAAATATTTTATGGTGGACTTGACAGAGACAAGCAAGCTCGTGGTGGACCAAAAATAGAGATGCAGGTACCCTGAAAGCCTCAATGAAGAACAGTAGCAATGAAAATTGGGAGAATATTGCTGCTGCTGACTCTGCTGGGCGTAGTCAAATTTCTGCTGGCACAACAACTTAAGAGCAGCTATGAACTGAGAAAACTATACCCAGATATGCCAAACAAAAATTGAAAGCTGAGTTAACTCCTCCGGATCGACAGTCAACATTTCTCTGTCCACATTGTAACAGACTGACTCAAGGTTTGATGAATGACAATATGATTTACACTCACTCAAAGACTGATGAATGACAGTATGGTTCGTACTCACTCAAGGCTTGATGAATGACAGTATGGTTCACACTCACACAATGATGAATGACAGTATGGTTCACACTCACTCAAAGACTGATGAATGACAGTATGGTTCGCACTCACACAAGGAAAGATTGATGAATGATAATATGGTTCTGATTCACTCAAGGATTAATGAATGATAATATGGTTCACACTCACCCAAGGATTCTTCTTCTTCTTCTTCTGCGATCATCCGGAGTTTTTTTTTTCGGATGTGATTGCGTTGTGCCTGTTTACAGCAGAGCTGCGTTCTTGCGCCGTTAGGCCGACACATCCGACTTCTGCGGGCATTTGTTGACCGGGTTAACCTTCCCGGGGCACCCAAGGATTGATGTATGACAATATGGTTCACACTCACTCAAAGATTGATTAATGACAGTATGGTTCGCACTCACACAAGGATTGATGAATGACAATATGGTTCTGACTCACTTAAGGATTAATGATTGACAATATGGTTCTCTTCAGCAATTATGGACCAACAAAGAAACCAAAAAGGCCCCTACACTCCAGGGCAGAAGAGAAAAATATGAAGACCACAAATGGGCACAAATAATATAGTTAATTATCATGATGTATAAAAAAAACAAAAAAATGAAACACAAGAAAGATCATTTGTGTACACTGTTCAAATGCAACTAGCAATGACTAGATGTAATCACCAATATTGCTCCAATACTCTGTCATCAAAGAAGCAAACAACATGTATTTATAAATCAACAACATTTGTGAAAGAGCCGGCAGTTGGACGCAGAAACTGTCTATTGTATCAGGGGTCAGCAAAGGGTGGCAAGGGTGGCGGGAAGATAAACAGCAATCAGTGTTTACATTATTCAGTAAAATGCAAATCTGAACATCATGTAATTATTAAATCGTTCAAATACAGAAAATATGGTGAATATGTGAGAGTGTATTTTGTATGAGTGCACGTGCACGCAAGCACCCCCCCCCCCCCCCCCCCCCCACACACACACACACACACATATATTTATTCCCACACTTGTAAATACACATAGAAACTTGCAGTATTTTCCATAAGTACATTTGGGAATATAGTTAGCTTGATATCACATTGATGTTAATAATATTACAACAAGCAATGATATATAAACCAAACGAAACCAGACGAAGAGGCCGACATGTAAACGATGGAAAGAAGGTATAACAAAATCTATGGGAATCACAATATAGGAAGCCCATAAACTGGCACTCTCCCGCTCTTTATGCTTCAACTTGACACCGCAAGGTACAAGAGGAAAAAACTAAGATGAGATTTTAATAATTATTTAACAGGTTCTTAGATCTCTGTGAATTTTTTAAATATTGTGAAGATATTACGTTTAATGCAGCATTATTTTTCAACTGTCAGGCTATCTCAAGGTCGTGTTATGAAGTATGTGTGTTTTGTTGCATGAATAAAGCCCCGGTAAGTGCTGAAGTTGCTGTTCTGTAAGGCATTTCTTACAGTAATAAATCTGACACGGCACAAGAAAAAGCAGTCATTCTAAAAGTAAGTAAACAAAAGTAAAGGACCCTTTAACACGCCTTAAACCTTATTGGGAATTTGATACTAGACCCATATTTTTAGGCCAATCGGCCCTCAGTGGGTGGTGTGGTTAGTATCACACCTATTCTAAGAAGTAGGGCTCACAAAAGGTTAAAAAAAAGGGTTAAAGGTTAGTTGCATCTCACTAACAGGATTTTGTAATCAACCCCAGCATTTACTGACTGTTTTTTTTAAAATTTACTAGTCAATGTTAGTTCAGTAGTTAGCCATTGCTTTTTGAATAACCCACACCTCATACCAACGAAATCAACGCAAATGTGGTCTGCTTCCAAATCTCAGCTGATTCCAAACCTAGACTCTGTAGAACAGAGAATTATGAAACTATGCATCTCACTGCCCCCTAAACCATGTCACAGGAAGGGAGGGTACCAAGGCCAAAATGTTGGTGGAATGTATACAAGGTCCCTTGCAACTGTGTCAGAGGATTCATTGTGCTGGCAGCATAGAAGCTTCTGCATTGAGGGACCTGATATGTTGACAACAAAAACATTTCTAGCAGAGACAATGAAAGTGGATTGACATGATCTTTACTCTTTGTCTCACTTTTGATCGTTTTTTCATTACAAATGCACATTTTTGGTTTCTAGTTCTTTCTTCATCTCATCCCTTTTCTACTGCAGTCTGTACAACATCTACTTTGTCCCAGGCAACTAAGGTTCGGAGGGAGTTCAAATGTAATAATTTGGTGGGATGGACGTAGTTAAACTAACAACAGGACACAGTGGGTTAAGTATTAAATGTACAAGACTGTAGAAGTACACATGGCTGAAAGCATATCTTTCAAATAATCAGTAACTGATGAACTCCTCTGGTGAGTTGCTTGCTACATAATGAGTTATAAAATGACCTTGCTGTATTCTAGTTCAACATTCGTACAATGAATCAGGCAATATAGCTTTCAGTTGACCAAAACAAAATGTAAAGACACTCTGAATCTTTAATAAAGTAGACTGCAGTATTTGCTTTGAAAATTGGGAGTACATTACAACTAATCACTTTACCTGGTGTAGTAAAAATGACAAGGCAGACTTTGAATAGTTAAGGATTAGGGAGAAAACACAAAGGTGTGCGGTTAGAAAATCAAAAGTCAAGCTATCTTCAATTAACTGACAGCCAATACCCCTCTGCTTTTATTAAAACAGACATTACCAGGCTTGGGTAGGTCTAATTATTCTACTTCTTCCTCTGACTTCCATCTCCCAAAGGAGCACTGGTCCTCAATGAGCTCACATCAAGCCCTTTGTAAACTTGTTCATGATTGGTTAGATTTTGCAGCTAAAGTTTTCTATTGGACAATGTAGCCAGTCTCACGCCAATCCTCATTGGTCACCTCCTACAACATGCATGGTAGGGAGGAGGTAAGCATGGCCGAAAGGATAAGAGTGCTCATTCTTAAACATCCTGTGTGCTGATGCTGAGTTAGGGGGTCCAACTCCCACATCAGTCAGTTGGATAAAATTATGACTTATCATCCTTGATTTGGGGACATAAATTACAAGTACCTCTGAAGTCACAGTGGATTTGCCTAATGGCAATGGAGACTGGAAATAGGGAAAGCTAATACACATGCAAAATTCAGTCCAATGCTACTAGAATTAACATGTAACACGACTGAGCTCAAAGCAAGCGAATGTCCAAAATAGTGCATGATGTTTTACAGTGTCACTATTCTATACCTCCCTTATGGGCCAGGGGGAAAACCTCCCTTATGGGCCGGGGGAACACCTTCCTTATGGGCCGGGGGAACGCGCAGGCGATAGACATCTCTAGCCCCACCTTCAGACAACAATGAACAGACACAAAAGCGCACCCATGAAAATATTTAGTTATTGCTTTTGTTTAGCACCCCAGACTAGTGCTTCTTAACTTGGGCACAGATGGCACCCAAACAGTAAACAATAGTTCTGATGGAAAACAATGAATTGTGAGGCTCATTTGTGAGCTGCAAATATTAATAAATACTCACATGCAAAATTATAAACAAAACATGTTCACAATTCAAATGTGTACATACCTTAGCACAGTTAGCGTAACAGTTCATGCACAACAAAGTAGTATATAAATATTCAGTGACTAAAGTAAGTGGAGGGTCAAACAAAGACTCCCCCGAAATGCAACATACCACAACTACCATTTAAAAATAGACAATGCCCACGAAATTCAAACGTGTCATTTTGATTTCAAATTAATGCCAAGCAGACAAACACACATAAAGCACTTATAAATATAAATCTTCATAAAATAGAAACCGTCACTTCTTTTTATGATCTGTCAATTGCTATTATTATTTGTCATGAAAATATTATTTCATGTATTCTGACACCAGGGATTGGGATATATAGCATAGTGGCTAAACACTGCCTGTTGGTTACGGGTTCAAATCTATATCAAGGCAAATTTGTAATTACTCCCAGGTCAACCCGGCCTAAAATGGGTACTATGAAATGCCATGGGAAGTAAAGCCAGCAAGCATGACATTGATCACATCACCCACCAAGTTTTTATCAGACTATAAGTGAGAGTCTAGCACCATATGATCAATGCACCTAAATGTGTGTAAAAGGGTCCTCTTTTAACACCAAGGATTGCGTCCTGCAGAATCATAAACCCAAATTTGAGAATCACTGGCTTAAGTTAGTAACTTTCTATTGGATAGCAAACCTCTTAATATCACATGGACACACAGATATAATGTACTCCTGTCGTGAGTCAATGAAAGCACATGCAGGCTCAATAATATAAGACACAAAAGACCAAACTGATATCTACTGCTGATGCTCTGCTGACGTGATGGATGTAGCTTCAGCATACAGCCTCCTTGGAACATTTGGCACATTCTGGTTGACAGTGCCATAGGATGATATTGTCCACATAGTCAAAGATTTAAAGCACAGAATAATATTTCCCAAAGGATTCTCAAACTGGTTGGGCACACGGCCTTCACACTTCGACTCAAAAAATGCAAACAATGGAAACCATACACGAGTACGTCTGGCATCTGGGGCCATCAGAGCTCGGTTATTGGCAAGAGTGTGATAATACATGAAGAGCCGGGAGGACAAATAAAAGGCCATGAAAACATCAATGGAGTAGTGCTCGTGGGCTGCCAATAAGAAGAAGATTCCAAAGAAGTTCATCACCCATGAAATGATATGAACATAGTAGAATTTCCTGGGTGTATCTGTACAGGAAAAGAAAAAAATAGTTGTAATAATCAATGGTAAAGTGACAAGGTAGATGTAATCCTATAGCATATACTGCTGTAGAAATGTGAAGTGTTAGGCCTTTCATAAATTAGGTGACTGTTTAATGAGGGAGAGTTACCAGCTTCCTTCCTTGTTATTTTTCATCAATCAATCAGGTGCCATCTTCACAATGAAGGTTGGCTGTAATGGATCTCCAACACTGTCTGTCTCTCGCCTTGACTGTACATTCTATCAGATTGATGTTCATCCATCTCCTGATGGTATCTTCCCACTTGTATCGTTGTGTACCTCTTGCTCGGTTGCCCTCAATCTTGCCCTCCAGTATGGTTTGTATAAGAGTGTTATGTCTTTTATCAATAAACTTGTTGCTAACTACCACATGGAATTAAAGAGGCAACGTACGCTGATGCTTTAGTCCTATGGAGCACAAATGAATATGCATTTTCTAAGACCAGGTCATCTGCGTACGTTGCCACTTTAATTCCATGTGGTAGTTTAGCAACAAGTTCATTGATGAAGATTAGAGGGACAGGACTCTGCCCTGGGGAACACATATTTGTCATAACAAGATAATTTCCAGAAAATTCTTATAATAATCCAGTACTCATTTTATGAGACTGTCACTAAATAAATAATCCAGTACTCATTTTATGAGACTGTCACTAAAAAAATAACCCAGTACTCATTTTAGGAGACTCACTAAATAAATAATCCAGTACTCATTTTATGAGACTGTCACTAAATAAATAATCCAGTACTCATTTTATGAGACTGTCACTAAAAAAATAATCCAGTACTCATTTTATGAGACTGTCACTAAAGGAAACTGAACCTGGACAACAGTGCTAGTATAGAAACAAGCTAACCACTAGACCAGCATGGTACAATCAACCTTATTATTATCAACTGTTAATATTCCAACAGGTACCCAAGCCTAAAGTGGGTACTAGAAAATGCGTGTTTATTTGTGCTCCATATCATCAGGTCATCAGCGTACATTGCTGCTTTAATTCCATGTGGTAGATTAGCAACGAGATCATTGTTGAAGATTAGAAAAAGTGTGGGGGACAAGACTCCGCCCTGGGGAACACAGTGAAGCTGTAGTACTTGCTTGCTCATGAGTCCATCTATCTGTACTCACAATCAGTCAATTTAATTTACTATTGTACATCAGTCAATAAACATTACTATCATACATCAGTCAAAGACTATTATCAAATATCAGTCAATGACTTCATTATCATACATCAGTCAATACATTTGATTTCCATTCATCTGTCAGTATGTCTACTATCATACATCAGTCAATAAACTTTACTATTATCATCATCATGTGTCTTGCCGATAAGCGTGGGTGATCATGTTTCACCACCTCACACGATCATCAGAGTCATGGATCAGCTCTGTGTTCGTAGGTCTTCATGGCCAAATGGATAAGAACACATGTTCTTCTTCTTCTTCTGCGTTCATCCTGAGTTTTTTTTCGAATGTGATTGCGTTGTGCCTGTTTACAGCAGAGCTGCGTTCTTGCGCCGTTAGGCCGACACATCCGACTTCTGTGGGCATTTGTTGACCGGGTTAACCTTCCCGGGGGTTTCTTAGGACATTTGACTCACTGTTGTGGTGTTATCCCCCATCCCAGCTGGCCCATATAGAACAGCCAAAGATCCTGGTCAGCCCTCAAGGGAAGGCAGGGGCAGACCATGGGCATTCCCCGCCATCCAAGGAGGCTTCCATACTTGCAGAGACGATACATAGCGCTCTGGTACTGGGCTCACCCAAGGAATTGTCACGTCCTGCACATGGCTGCTTAGCCTCACTTCCGTATATTGGGCCTTCCGTTCACCATAGGCTGTTCTTCCGGAAACCAGAAGTATGCAGTCTGCAGATGACATCCACACAGCGAGCTTTCGATTTGGACTTTCCACATAATGGATTTGCTATCCAAGCAATATTCTATTTCATGCCTCTGGGTCGCTTTTGTAACCGACATACCTGTGGTATGAAGTGTGGCAGTCTGAATACTTCTTCATGCACCTTTAAATGTCAACCAGTATGTAGTTAAAGTAAGCTGCAGTCAACTTGAGCTTGTTGGTGTCTCCATAGATCTTGTCCTCAAATGAAGCAGGTGTGGGCCAAAATATCTTTCTCTGTTCTGCATATGTTGGGCAATCCTGCAGCAAATGTTTTGCTGTCATTTTTCCAGTTCTACAATTACATTCATCGGTATCTCCTATCTTTAGTTTATTGAACAAGTGGTATTTCAGCCTGTTATGTCCTGTGCGGAGTCTGAAGATTGCTACTTGTTCTCTTCGGTCGAGTTTGTAATATGCATCATCCTTCTGATGGCCTGGATGCTCTAATTCCCATTTGGTTCTATAAGTGCTTTTTATCAACCTCTTTGCCTCATTATAGGTTATGTCTATGTCAGGCTGTGGTAGTCGTCCGCCCTCTTTTGCCAGTCTGTCAGCCTCTTTGTTTCCAGGTATACTGCAATGTGATGGGATCCACTGTATTACAACTTTTTTGGATTTCTGGCATAGACCATGGAGTGCTGCTCTTAGGTCAGCTAGTTCTGTGCTGTTATTGCTCTTCAGTATTGAGACAGCTGACTTTGCATCTGTGAAGATAGCTATTTGCTTCTCTTTATTTTCCTCCATCAGGAGCATTTCTGCTGCAGTTTTCAGAGCCTCTACCTCCGCTTTGAAGTTACTTGAAAATTTTCCAGTTGCCATTGAATTTGTTTTTTTCACTCCATTTTTTAAATTAAGGAGAATTCCACCTCCTCCATTTTTAATTGAATCTTTGGCTGATCCATCTGTATATGCATGGGTCAAATTGCTGCTTGGGTAATGTTCTTTTATGTAGTTGAGGGTTATTTTTCTTCTTTCGGTTTCATTCTGAGTGTTCTTTTTCTCAATACCAGGAATGTTTTCTATCATCTCAGGCAGTTGCTGCTGTCTCCAAGCTGGGAAGTTGTGTGCATTGTAAATGGGCTTGACTGTTGATATGTTAAGTATGGGATCTGCCCTAATCTTTCATTTTGCAGTTTCTACAAAGTTGCTACGCTTCAGTCTTCCTTTTCCAAAACCATTAAACCTGTTATACATAGGGTGGTCTGTCAATCTTCTAAATTTTTCTGCTTGTTGCTGGGCTCTGCTATCTCTTCTGTCCTGCATTGGTTGTAAACAAGTGATCTTTTCTAGTTCATTAATAGGCGTTGTCTTCAGGCTTCCAGTTATGATTCGCATTCCTTGGTTTTGGACTCTACTTATTTTGTTAAAGTTGGACTTAGCTGCTGTTGCCCAAGCTGCAATGCTATATTCCAGTACTGGCCTCACCCGTCCAGTATATAACTTCTTGAGAACTTTCTCATCTGCTCCCCATGTTGTACCAGCAAGCTTTTTCATGATTGCCATTCTCTGCCTTGAACTTGTTCGATTTTTCTCAACCTGTGTCTTCCATGTCAGGCGATGATCAAAGGTGACTCCTAGATAGTTTGGATTTTCTTCATGGCGCAATATTTTTCCATTCAATACCAGCTTAGGTTGCTGAGTTTTATTTGAGAGGGAGAACACTGTGCATGTTGTTTTCTCCTCACTTATCTTCACTAGCCATGATTTTGACCAGTCCTCTAGCGCTAATAAGGCTTGCTGTATTCTGCTGTTAGCTGTACTAATATATTCTTCAGATGTCCATATGGCTAGGTCATCTGCAAAGGAGGATGTGTGTACTCTGGCTGGAAAATTTTCTGTGATGTCATTTATATCCATCCATCCATCATGTGCCATGCCGGTAAGCGTGGGCGGTCATGTTCTGCCATCTCACCCGATCACCAGAGTCGTGGATCAGCTCCGTGTTTCTGTCTCGACTATGCCACAAGGCCAAGCCATCCAGGTACTTGCTTCTAGGTCTTCCCCTTGGTCTGTTCCCCTCGATCTTACCAGTTGTCACCAAATTCTCCAATCCATTTCTTCTCATAACATGTCCAAAAAATTTTGACTGTCTACGTCTAATTTCTCTAATCAATTTACGATCTTCATTTGTTTCTTGAAGGACTTGTTCATTGGTCTTTCTGGCTGTCCATGGTATTCTTTGCATTTTCCTCAGAAACCACATCTCTACAGCCATCAGATGTTTTTCATTTATATATGCTAGGAATAATGTTGGTGAAAGAACTCCTCCTTGGGGGACACCTTGCTCCAACAGCATCATTTTGCTGGTTTGTCCTTGTACTTTTGTCCTGGCAGTTCTGTTCTCAAGGTAGTGGCTGATCCATTTATACATTTTTCCACAAACATGCATTTTTTGCAGTTTTACTTTCAGTCCTTCCTTCCATACTTTATCAAATGCTTTTTCTAAATCTATCCAGACTGCTAGTGTGTGCTTTTTCTCTTGGAAGGCATCCTCTATTTCCTGAGCTATATAGGTTATTTGATCTTCAGTGGATCTGTACTTTCTGAATCCTGCTTGGTGTGGTGTTAAGAGTTTGTTTGCCCGGCACTATCGCCGCCTGATGGGACTTCACGGGATTAGCACCATAACGATTAATTTTGATTTGTGACATCATGAATTAAGTTAAGTTGCACTGCTTTGTCAAGCCTGTGGCTCAGTACATCCGATTTCGACAAGCATTTATTTGGGATGCTTTCCTTAGCCTTTGACTGTCCCCAGTCTACCTACAAGGCAGCAGGTTTTACGTTGCACTGCTTTGTCAAGCCTGTGGCTCAGTACATCCGATTTCGACAAGCATGTATTCGGGGTGCTTTCCCTAGCCTTTGACTGTCCCCAGTCTACCTACAAGGCAGCAGGTTTGTGTGTCTCTTCGTCTGGTCCCTCTCCCTTGACCTGTCCGACATGGGTGGCCCTACCAGTAGCTGTGCTACCGTCGGCATAGCTCTTGGGGTCATTGGGACGCGCAAGCCCCTCCACCTCGTCACGGTGGACACACAGCAGAGGGGGAACACATGTTCATAAACATCCGGTGTGCTGATGCCAAGGTAACTCCTACACCGGACAGCTGGACTAAAATGTTGCCCTATCGTACCTGACTTTGGTAAGTAAATTACGAATACCTGTGAGGTCAGAGTGGGTTCGACACACACACACACACGCATGCGCGTGCACGCACGCATGCACACACACACATACCACACACAGAGAGAGAGAGAGAGAGAGAGAGAGAGAGAGAGAGAGAGAGAGAGAGAGAGAGAGAGAGAGAGAGAGAGAGAGAGAGAGAGAGAGAGAGAGAGAGAGAGGCTAACTTAACCTACAAATATACTTTACTTACATTCTGTAATGAAGAAATTGAGAAGAGTGATGATGGAAGTGTGCCCACTGAACATGTAGTCCCCACAGGAACGGACTCCCTGTAATGACATGCCCATTCCTTTCCATATCTCAAAGGTCCGAGAAAACCGACTGTACCAATCACCATAATGCTGAAAATTGTGTGCAAAGACAATGTACAATGTATTCCCTTAGTGAATTTAAACAAAGAAGCAATAACAAAAGGTTGCATGATTTATTGAATGGTATATTTTGCTGACATTTTTTGACATTGTAGTAACAGATAGTGCAAAGAAAGGACTCTCCTTGAATATAAATAAAACAGTTACAATGGTGATATCAAAGAAACAAAAAAGTGACACCAAAATGTGAAATGGAAATTGAAGGGAAAATTCTTAACCGAGTGGATAATTTTAAATTTATAACATCAGGTGAAAGGTGCACAACAGAGATTAAGAACAGAATATGGCAAGAAAAAGCTGTATTTCAGAAAATTAAAAGTATCTTATGCAGTAAGTCACTATCATTGAGTGTAAGAAAGATGTAAAAAAAAAGTGCCCAGCCAGCTGGCGTAGGCATTCATAGCTCTCCACATATCTCAGTCTTTGGTGTTCGGAATCAACTCTGCTGATGATATTCTTCCATACTTCTATCTCAATCCATCCATCATTTCTCTTGGTCGGCCTCTGCCTCTCATCCCTTTGATCTTTCCAGTTATCACGATGCTCTCCAATGCCTCTCTTCTCATCCCATGACCAAAGAAAGCTGTTTGTCTTTTTCTTATTGTTGCATATAGTGTTTTAGTTTCATTAGCCTGTTTCAGGCAATCGTTGTTACTTACTCTGGCAGGCCAAGGAATTTGCAACATTCGTCTCAGGAACTACATCTCTGTTGCTTCCATGTTCTTCCTAATTTGTTCATTTATATTCCAAGTTTCACTACCACACAGCAAAACAGGCTCTTATACAGCACTCTCTTGCTTACATTCAATGATAGTGACTTATTGCATAAGATTCTTTCTATTTTCTGAAATGCAACTTTTTCTTGCCATATTCTGTTCTTAATCTCTGTTGTGCCACCTGATGTTATAAATGCCCATAGGTATTTAAAATTATCCACTTGGTTAAGAATTACCCCTTCAATTTCTATTTCACATTTTGGTGTCACCTTTTTCTTTTCTTTGATATCATCATTGTTACTGTTTTCTTGACATTCAAAGAGATTCCTTTCTTTGCACTCTCTGTTACTACAATGTCCAACAATGTTGTAGACCTTTTGCATTATCCGCCATCAATGCTGTGTCATCTGCATAACATATATTGTTTATATTATAACCTCTAATTAGTATTCCTGGCTTCTCTTTTATCTCTCTCAGTATTCCTGGTACACTGTTTATATTATAACTTCTAATTAGTATTCCTGGCTTCTCTTTGATCTCTCTCATTATTACTTCATTATATAGGGAGAAGAGATCCGGTGACAAAACACATCCTTGTCGTACTCATAGCTTTATTTGTTCATAATTGCCCTCTTTATTTCCCATTTTAATTGCTGCTTCTTGGTTCCAGTAAATATGCTTTATTATTCTGAGGTCTTTCCCATCAATGTTTATATTTTCCACTTTCCCATCAATGTTTATATCTTCCAACATTTTAATCAGTTCATCATGTTTTACTGTATCAGTCACAGATTGTGCAAGGGTAACGGCTTCTTCTTCTTCTGCTGCGTTCATCCGGAATATTTTTGGGCGTAATTGTGCCTTTTTACAGCAGAGCTGCAATATTTGCGCCTTTTGGCCGATAAATCCGACTTCTGCTGGCGTTTTTTGACTAGTTTAATCTCCCTGGGTGTAACAGTTTAAAAATGGCCACCATCTGTTGGTAAAGTTATGGCCTCTATGATTTGGGATGAAAAATATGTGATTCTTCTCGTGGAACAGGGAAACACAGTGAATGGTGACCGATACATTGATACTTTGAAGAAGCTTAAAGGACGTCTTCAACGACTTTACCCATTCAAAGATCTGAGAACGGCCCTACTGTTGCACGATAATGCCACGCCACACACAGCTAAACGCATCATTGATATGGTTCCAGAATTTAGCTGGACATTATTACAACATAACCCTTACAGTCCCGATTTAGCACCTTCAGACTTCCATCTGTTTGGAACACTGAAAGAAGATCTTCACAGACATCACTTTGAGGGCACAGAGACCTTTGCCGTATGCCAGTGGCTTGTGAAAAAGAACACAAATTGTTATCATCTGGGGATACATGCCCTTGTGAGAAGATGGGCAAAAACTATAACGAATAACAGAGACTGCATTTAGAAATAAATTGTTGAAATACAGACTTAGGGCTTCATTTCAATGTGAATTTCATCCGTTTTTGTTGTTTTTTTTTTGCCTTTTGAATGAAATTAAAAATTACGAGGCATTACTTACTGACCACCCCTCGTACATGCCCAGACACATGCGTACATACCTACAAATCTAAACTCGATCCACTCTAGCAAAGAAAAGATGCTGAAGGATTGAGGCACCCAGCCAGGTCCACCACAGAAATCAGGATGCCACGCAATCACGCCATGAGCGAAAGAAAGAAGAACTGGAGTAGTGATATCAGATGTCTAGCCTTCTTGGTAAAGGGTGAAAAGCAGTATCTGCTGTGTGCAAGTTGCACATGTTAAATATACCAGCACAGTTGCAAATTGTAATGAGTAGACAGGGGTGCTGTCAACGCAAAATTGTTAGGAAAGAAAACCTCACAAAAGTCTGTTAAATTGGGTGAAATATGTCTAGAGGTTGTAAACATCATCATCATGTTGTATGCCAATAAATGCAGCCAGCCATGGTTCGCCATCTTACACAATCATCATCCATGGATCTGGTCTGTGTTCTTGTCACATTTATGTCATGTGGCCAAGCCACCAAGGTATTTATGGTTTCCTTCTGCCCTTTTTCCATCAAGCTCAGAGGAAGTAAATCTGACAAAATTGCATGAAGTCAATGACACTTACATCTGAGTTAGACAGGTGCATAACTTGGTGTAATATACTCATTTCGAAAGAGGAATAAAGAAGAGGAAGAAGTAATGAATGGTGTCTTCGCTTTTTTTTTATTAGCACCAGAGTCACCTACCACTGACAGCCAACGAAAGAGAAGAAGAGCTGATCATTGACACATTCAGCAGATCCATTTATGGATATTAAAGAACCTCAAAAACAATGTTTTTTCTTCTTCTTCAGGATGTCTGGCCTGGCGCAGACGTATCGATGCAGTAATCATAACTTTCAAACCCTCTCTGTCGTCTGCTATTTTGATGAAGTTGCTATTGCTTATATTATTTCTTGCCAATTCTTCAGGAGTCTTCGTGGCAGAGTGGTCAAGCCGTCTGCCTCACGCTCCGAAGGTTGTGGATTCAATTCCAGGCTACGTCTTTCATTTCACGAGTGCATTTTTCTCTGAGAATTCTGTGGGTTGTCGCTGGAGCTGCGGAGTTTGTGCTTTGTGCGACGCTTTCAGCAGGCCCTGCAGAAAGAGACCGAGCCATATGAGATAAAACCTGGTGTGCACTTGTTGATTCCCTTAGACTTTTAAGATTTTTTATTTATTTATTGCACAGCTGTTTAAGATTTCTAGCTACATCTTTCTGTGACTCCTTTGCTAGTATTTTCCCAGATTCTGCTAATTTCTCTTAATATATTTCATCTCTTTGGAATGAAATATTAACAATCTACTTACATCTGTTACCAATCAGTCCAATAAATATATTTATTTATTTATTTATTTTTTTTGTTTGTTGCATATCCTTTACAGGACATTGCTGTCAACACCAGCATCTTTCAGCTGTATGTTGATTTCTTGGCAAGATTATGCTCAGTAGTTTGCCATTGCTTTCTGAGCGGCCGGCTTACATACCCCGTAAGTTATCGATGCGATTCGAACCACCGCTGGTTCTTACCGTCATCACGTTAACCCACGAGAGTATACGAGATTACGGAGAAAAGTCATAACCTCTAAGCCACGAAGCCGGCTAATAAATATATAACCAAATTATTATACTGTGTTTGTACCTTTCTATTTAATTTATAAGTACATACTTTTGTATCTACTCTTTTAAGGAATATATAGCCACATGAGAAGTATTATGTACCTACCTTTCCACTGCATTGTAAATGTTTTCCAGGCACTGATAGTGAGGTTATAAGCATAGTAACACAACGCAGAAGAAAAATAGTACCCATCAGAGAGAACATGCGACGCATTAATACAAATCTGTTGACAGATATAAAATGATTGAGCTATTAATACACACATTAAAATAGTACCCATCAGAGAGAACATGCGACGCATTAATACAAATCTGTTGACATATATAAAATGATTGAGCTATTAATACACACATTAAGAATTAACATGGCTACAGTTTAACTCATTGTATCATTTCTCTTCTATGTTGGATGTAGAGATAGTATAAATTCCATTGTGCACAACAGGAGGTTATCATCAGAAGCAGTTCCCTTCTACTAATGTTTTAATCTCTTTATCTCCTTTAAATGCATCAGGAGTCGCATGGGTCAGCTTCTCTTCCTTAACCTTTTGGCTTCTGTTGCTGCCTTAATATCTGCAGTTAGCTATCCACAATGAACCACCATGTACCTTAGCTTCTATTACTCAGGCACAACAGGCCCAAAAAAAAAAATGCTGCCCTTATAACAGAGATGGTTGGTTGTGATCAGTCTGAAACAGTCTGAGTTTTCAGTCATTGGTGTTCAGGTCGACTGTGCCCTGATAAGGATTTCCATCAATAGGGATAAGGTTGATGTCGAGGCTTTTCTCCTGACCTGGTACAAAATTACCATCTCCACAGGGATTGTGTTCTTACCCTCTCTAAACCGTGAAACCAGAGGGGTGTGCAAGATCAGTTCTGTAACTTCACACCTGCAGAGAAGACTATTAAGATTTAAGGTCATGATCCCGCATACCCATACAGACTGGATGAGATCATCCATTTTAAATTTACCTAATAAAGGCATATTAGAAATCAGCCATAAAGGTTACTGCAAGTTAGTCACACTCACAGAAGGCACCTATCAGCATAGACTATCAGCACACCTTCCAAATGCCACAATTGGATGGAAATATAATCTCCCATTACTTACCTTTTATCTGTATAAAAGAAACAGAGCAAATAACAAACACTGAAACGTAGGTCATTAAACTGTATCTGAGTTTGACCAATAAAACTCACCTGTGTCTGTGAAAAAGCAACAGTGTAAACCACATGAAGGCCAGCATCAAACCAACAATCTCACAAGCTTCAAAAGCCCACGGCACATAAGGCATATTGTCCAGAAACAAATCTGGCAAGGGAGGGTATTTATCCATCTCAGGTACTCTATCATGAACCACCACCATCACAAATGCTGTCAGCATGAAGACAGCAAATACATAGAAAAAACTCAGGACTGTCTTCCATATTTCTGGAGGTATGTCTGTAGATGAGTTTGTATCTGAAGACTTCGTCTGGTGTAATTTGTTGTCAAAGATGCCATCAACGTCTTCAAACACGGTACTGTCCTGCTTCAGTGATGCTTTATGCCGAGCTATACTTGAGGTAGTAAATATTCTTCTTTCCCTGCCCTTGCCTTCTAGATACACACCAGCTGAATGTTCTATTGTGGGTTCTAATACTGACTGTACAGAATGAGGTTGGAGATTCTGAATATGTTGTACTAAACGTTTAATATCCCCCAAAACCTTGAGTTGTAGTGGTGGATGCCTTAAGTCTGTCTCTGTCAAACTTAAGAGGACCTTGCCATCAATCTGGTGTACTGATGTAAACAGTTCTGTGTACTTATCAAACCCAATTTCTCTGAGCCAGGCACCGACATCTGCACAAGTCCATGTGTCAACACTGTTGGACTTTTTCTCCATTTTGAACCTGAAAAGATCATTTTAAGCTTGTTAAATAAACTGAGACTGAAATGGTGAAATGTCTAATACAGGGTTTTTGTAAAGTCTCACTACACTTTGTATGTAGAGGCAATTTGAAAAAATTCTTTCTTCCGTTGATAACACCATTATGTTTAGAGTGCAAAGAATTACTCCAGCAGACGACAGCCATTTGCTGCATATTGCTTCACGATGGACCGTGGAGCACATTTTTTAATGACATCATGAAATTCATTTTTCTTCTTCTTCTGCGTTCATCCTAGGTTGTTTTTGTTTTTTTTGGGACGTAATTGCGTTGTGCCTGGTTACAGCAGAGCCGTTAGGCTGACACATCCGATTTCTGCCGGCATTTGTTGACCGGGTTAACCTTCCCAGGGTAATTCATTTTTAAAATTTGTTCTACATAGAACTTGTAGTGAGGCTTTACAAACACCTGGTATAACTAAATGTGTACCTTCTTCTTTCACCCAAAAGCAAAAGCCCTCAACCAACTGATGCCATGCCCTCCTATTCTTAGCTATCCCATGCAGCTCCGTAAATGTCCTCCCCATATCATTCATGTATATTTCTACTTCTCTTCTCTGTATATTTTTGGGCCTTCTATTTCTTTTGCCTTGTGGATTCCAAATAAAGGCATTTCTATTTATATTACTGCGCATATCAGAAAGCAATGAACATGTTTAAAGTTAAATACAAAATTAATATTCCAGATTAATCAAATTGAAATATTTTCTTGTTACCCGTTTGCTCGCTTTGAACTCAAGAGCAGTCCATGCACGTGCTACTACTTCTTGTGCACTAGACTGATTTTTGAGTGTGGATTAGCTTTCCCAGTTACCAGTGTCCCTCGCCATCAGGAGAACCCACTCCGACTTCTGATGTACTTGTAATTGTTGAATCCGCTACCTCAACATCAGCACACCAGAAGTTTAAGACCAAGTGCTCATATCCATTCTGCCTTGCAGACCTGTCCAGTTGAAAATTAAAAAGGTTTCCTCCTTTCGCTGACACTGACAGGTTCCCCCAGTGGAGCACAGACCTTCAACCAGTTTATGCCATGCCCGACTATCCGATTCTATCTCCTAGATCTGTTCCAGGTTAAACATGTCTGACAGAACTCAATATGTAGAAAACAATTCAACTGTAATATAAACCTGCCTACAACAACAAAGTGTATATTTTTTAAGGCAATTCAACTGTCAACTAATCATGTCTAATACAACCAATTGTCAATATTAGAAAGTAATTTAAAGACAAAACCACAACAAAACATTTTGACTATTAGAACATAACTGAACTCTCAGAATTACATGCCCACAATAGCAAATTTTGAGGTGAGGAGCGGATGGCCGAGTGGCTAGAATGCCAGACTCTCCTTCAGGAGACCCAGGTTCAATCCCTTGGTAAGGTGTGGGATTTTTTTCTGTCGGGGCAAAAAGGAAATCCTAACCTGACACAGTTCGCGGCGACTGCACTAGCCAGGCGGTCTTAATTCCTCAGGCTCAAAGACCCTCTGCCATACACCGCAAGGTACTATATTGGCAGTAAATGACAGTGACAGTTAATAGCAAATTTTCACTATTAAAAGTTCATAAAACTGTTTAATAAACATGTCTACCTACAACTACTTATGAATGATAGAGGGTAAATAAGTCTGTCTACAACTACATGTGAATAAGTAAACTAAATGTCAAGGATCTTTATACATTGAGCATATGGTTCTAGACTCATATTTGTATAGATCAATCGGCATTCAGTGGTTGATGTATTCAATATCACGCCGGCCGCCTGTGAATATCAGATGCAAGCTGTGTCTTCAAAAACATGTACACTTGCAAATAAATGTGAATATTAATAATGTCAATTAAATGTGCC
Source organism: Cepaea hortensis (assembly GCA_963921405.1). Lineage (NCBI taxonomy): Eukaryota > Metazoa > Mollusca > Gastropoda > Stylommatophora > Helicidae > Cepaea > Cepaea hortensis. The sequence continues at coordinate 32,885,419 of OY992876.1, read as the reverse complement.
TATTAAAGCATGATGCAAGTGGGAAGATAACATCAAGAGATGGGCGAACAGCAGTCTGGCAGAATGTACAATCAAGGCAAGACCAGCACAAAGATAGAGAAAGGACATTGCTGTCAACTAGTACAAGAGGTTGAAGGAGGCAGGAGAAATGGCAAAAGATCAAGAAACTGTTTGGTGAGCCATGATGAAAGCGACATTCTGCAAAGGATCTGCTTCCTGATAATGATGAGATTATATAATCATATATATAGACAACTATAATATTCATATTGTTCTACCCACCTTCATTCATGTCAGTATATTTATAACTTTTCGATAAGTGATATACCTTATCACTTCACTTTGCAATTCTGATCCCCTATATAGAAATGTTCATTTTGTGATATACTGCTTAACCTTTCCTTGCAGTTCTCTAAGGCTATGTATCTTTAACATGCTTCCCAATGTTATAGGCTCATATATTTAACTAGAGGTATGCTGTATAATTCATATATTCTTCTGGTATTTAGGACAATTGTCTTCTTTTGCAGATAGTTAGTTAGTCGACAAATCATCCTCATTGTACATCAATCCATTCAGTCCATAAGTGTTCGGATTCCCTCCTCAGTAAATCCTGCAGTGTGTAGCAACTAACAACACCAGTTCTGTGTTGGTTTATTTTCTTTTGTAGGAACATAAGGTATTCCAAATTGTAATCGCCGACATTTTTTATGGCAAAGAATTTACAATGCTCTTGTTGGAGCATTTAACAATTTGTTTGCATGTCTTCCTTTCATGCTTTGATTTCATACCTTTGACGATTCTTCTGTTATTCTCTTTTTAATTACTGATTTAATGTCACCTTTAATATTTTTACGTGCTTTAATGTTGAATAGAAATCTAGGCCCACAACTTGACCTTATGACCCTGCAACAAACAATGTTTGAGCATGTTCTAAACATAAGGTTATCCTGCCTTCACTACTTATTATTCTAATTACTCATTCACACAGATAATTGGTGTTCTGTCATTTGGGAGATAAACAGTAAATAGTTATTCAAGTAAATGATGGTTTGTTATAAACTGGTTTTTATTATTTCTTGACCCCTGTGTCAACTATTTACATTTGATTGTTAAACATCTGGTGTCACCGGCTCTGTGGCGAAGGAGTTTCAGGCGCACTTCATAATCCTGCATCCATCCATAATGTGCCATGCCGATAAGCGTGGGCGGTCATGTCCTGCGATCTCACTCGCTCACCAGAGTCGTGGATCAGCTCTGTGTTCCTGTCTCAACCGTGCCATGTGGCCATGCTACCCAGGTATTTACTTCTCGTCTTTCCCTTGGTCTCTTCCCTTCGATCTTGCCAGTTGTCACCAAGTTCTCCAAGTCATTTCTTCTCATAACATGTCCAAAAAATGTTGACTGTCTACGTCTAATGACTCTAATCAGTTTATGATCTTCATATGTTTCTTGAAGGACTTGTTCATTGGTTTTTCTGTCTGTCCATGGTATTCTTTGCATTTTCCTCAGAAACCACATTTCCACAGCAATCAGATGTTTTTCAGCTTGGCTGCCCATTTTCCACGCTTCACATCCATACAAAAGTATAGGTTCTTCTTCTTCTTCTTCTTCGTTCATCCGGATTTTTTTTTCCGGACGTGATTGCATTGTGCCTGTTTACAGCAGAGCTGCGTTCTTGTGCAGTTAGGCCGACACATCCGACTTCTGCGGGCATTTGTTGACCGGGTTAACCTTCCCGGGGGTATAGGTTCAATGTAGCACTTCAACACTCTTTTTCTCGTTTCAATTTATATCTTTTTATTGGTCAGTATGTTTTCCATCTTGCAAAAGGCTACCTTCGCAATGGCAATTCTTGTTCTAATCCCTTTGAGGCATCTCCCATCAGATGTTTTATGACTGTTCCGAGATAACTGTATCGATTCACTTGCTTAAAAATATGCCCATTTACTTGTATATCACATTGTGGTATTTCCTTTTTCCCAGTGACGACCATAATCTGTGTCTTCTTACTATTCAGTTCTAACCCTAGTTGTTCACTGTGTGCAACAACCGCATCTACTAAATGTTGCAGGTCCTGTTTATTGTCTGCAACCAAGACTGTATCATCTGCATATCTAATGTTATTGATGTATCGTCCCCCAATGTTGATTCCTTCCATATCTTCTATATTTCTGAAAATATTCTCACTGTACAGGGAAAACAGATCTGGAGACATTACACATCCCTATCTCACATCTCTTTTAATAGGCTGATATTGGCCGACATTGTTCTCAATTCTGATGGCAGCTTGTTGTTTCCAATATATGTTTTTTACAAGTCTAAGGTCTTTCCCATCAATTTGTAGATCTTCAAGCATCCTTATCATGTCGACATGTCTAATTTTATTGAAAGCCTTTGTGTAGTCAATAAAGCAAAGATATAGATCCTTGTTTACTTCTATAGAACATTCAATTATTGTTCTCAGTATATACACAGCATTTACTGTACCCTTGCCTTCTACAAACCCACATTGTTCTTCTCCTATTTCGGGCTGTATTTTCTTCCTAACTCTTTGCATGATAATTCTCAGCAAAATCTTCGTGATGTGGCTCATTATACTAATTGTTCGATGTTCATCACATTCCAAGGTTCCTGATTTCTTCAGGATTGCAATAAATACAGAATTACATAATTCAGGAGGTATATCTCCATTATCGTATATTGCACTCATCAGTCTGGTAACTTGGTCTATTCAATCCTGCATACCACATTATAAACACAGCTGTGTGCGATTTTGCAGCAGACCGCCTTGTGCTGGTTTGCATAAAATGGTATGAGTACCGGCTATCCAGAAAGCAATGGCAAACTGGTGAACATAAACTTGCCATGAAATCACTAACAGCCAAAACTGCTGGGGTTAGCTGCAACGTCCTGTAAAGGACATGAAACTAACTTTTATTTTCCTGTTACCTGAGAAATGGTAATACTTATTTTAAACTTAGACAAATACTGTCGACTATACCAAAAAAAGCAGCACTTAGAATGTCTATGAACACACTCATGAATCATTATCCCTTCAAATGAGTCAGGCAGGAATAAATAAATATGAATGTATGAATAACACTAACAGTGGCTTAGATATTTGCAGTCAGTACAGGTTGCCATTAATATGAAGGGGAAAACGCAAATTCTTAGTAGTCTATTTTAGGGGAGCATATAATTATTTTATAATGGTTTAGTTCAGACTTTATTCCTATACTTCAACAGATATGAACAGTAGATAAGCTGTGGCTCAGTCAACGCCCATGTGCAGAAATCCTTTAACGGTCCTGCCAGTCTTTCGGGTCACCTGGGCGACCTTTGAATTACTATATTATCATATATGAATTAGGTTGTGTGTCTGTTTTTTGTTTTTTCAAATGGATGTATTGTCTATATCTGGTTTACTCGTGTTTGACGCGCAATTAACTAACACCAAAAAATTAAACAATAACAATAACATTACATTAATAATAATAACTGCGGATATAATAACAAATAAAATTTCAAATATTCAATATTTAATATTGGAACAGAATGAATGAGGTGTCGTTGGGTTCAATTTTGTCAACTCAACATAATAATGCATCACAAACTTGGCAAAAGTAGTAGCGACAACGTAGTAAAAGTACTATTAAAGACTGAAATTAAATTAAATTGTTGAAGTCAATTTAATTTTAAAATACCCTGTCCTGTATCATAAAGTTCTACATTTGTTGAGTTGAATGTTGTGAATGTGTGACTACACTGTGACTAAAAATATTTAATTTACTTTTAAATTTAATATAAAACCTCACGAAACAGTCTGACAGCTGACTATAGTATTAGTAAAAACTGTTAATTTACTAACCTGTCTTAGTTCAAGTGGACTGGAAAGTCAAACACCTTGCCAACAATCCATAATTCCCTCTGAAAGTGCCTCTACAGTAGAGGCTCTACTCCTTTCCGACCTTAGCCAAAACTTGTTTTATTTTGGTATACGGTTAATTTCGTATAACATGCCATATTTTACATTTGTCGTTATGTGAAACAAGTACACGAAAATAACCGATTTTTCTGCTATCAACTTTTGCTATACGTGGTGCATAGAATCCATTGTAGTGCGTAGGTAATCCATTTTCTTTCTAGTCCCGTGCCACTTAGGCCAACATCTTCCGACTTCGACGATTGAGGTTTCTTTTCTGTTTTCCTTCCCGGGCTTGTGAGCTCTGCCTATCAACATTTTCTGTCGCGCTTTGTTGTTGCTCTTGCGGCTAGCCTTTGTACTCTCAAACTTTGTACTTAACTTTGTTCTTACAAGAACGTCTACAAGGTAGTGATGTTTAAGCGGTGAAACAGAAATCAGTTATTAATTGCCACCGGCTGCAATGAGTCTCTAATACTATAGTGCGTTCACAAATGTTTGCTGTCATTTTTTTTTTTTTTTTACAGTATCTGTTGGCAAAATGGCAAAACCTACTATTAAAAAAAAAAATAGAAAACCCAGTTTCAGTTAATCAAAAGTCTACACAGATGGGTCAGCACAAAATGCTGTTCGAAATGGAGGAGCGGGAGTGTATATAGAATGCCCAAATAATACTAGAGACACGGCCAGAATTCCAACAGGAAAGTACTGCCATAATTATGATGCTGAAATTGAGGCAATCAAGATAGCCACAGAGAAATTACAAAATACCAGCCATGGTACACAACCTGTGGTGATATTAACAGATGCAAAATCCGTAATAGAGGCGCTCCTGTCTGGGAAATTGCCAGTTCTGAGGACACAACTTTCTGAACTTAGCAGTCAGCGTAAGGTCACCATACAGTGGATACCATCCCACAGTGGAGTCCCCGGAAACGACAGAGCTGATCGATTGGCTAAGGAAGGAGCAAAAGAAGAACAACCTGATGTGCCCATTACATACCACCAAAAGAAAAGAATGATCAAATCAGTCAGAAGGCCACCAAACCTTACTCAAGACGACTACCACGTTATGGACAGACCAGAACAGGTCATTCTTCTGCGCCTCAGAACAGGACACAATAGATTACGCAACCACATGTATACAAAATTTAAGATTGGTGACTCAGCCATGTGCACATGTGGTTTGGCGTCGCAGACAGCAGAGCACATACTCCAGGATTGCCCAAACTACAACATATCCAGGCGAACCTTCTGGCCTAGAGAGACAACAGTGGAAGATAAACTCTATGGACCGCTGAATGAACTAAAAAAGACTGTTAGATTCATACAAGAGACAACATTGCAGTTATAAACATATTTCAGGCGAACGAAAGAAGAAGAAGAAGAAGTTAATCAAAAACCGCTGCACTGAGATCAGCGAGCACTTCTGCCTCAATATACATGTAAAATTTTCAAGTGTCTGGGGCGAAGCAGACTTCGGCGAGAAGGACTCTCAATTTCTCCCTACTGTGGGATATTTTTATGAAATTTTTCTTCTTCTTCTTCTTCTTCTTCTTCTTCTTCTTCTTCTTCTTCTTCTTCTTCTTCTTCTTCTTCTGCTGCTGCTGCTGCTGCTGCTGCTGCTGCTGCTGCTGCTCTTTTGACGACGACGACGAGATAATCAACGTCCGTCATGTGTCTATTAAATAGACTCCGTTTCCACATGCGTCAAGAATAGAATGGTGCGCTTGAAGTCTTTGTTTTGAAGGGTCGCTCCTTTTGGCCTAATCTCTTTTCTTCTTAGACAAATCTGAGCAGACGTGTTGGATGTACGTTGGGATTTGCTTTGTTGCTCCAAATTTGCATATGGCAAAGTCAATGAGATCCATTCGGCGAAGATGTTTACAGTATCATGTTTCTGCAGAGCCTGTTAAAGCTATCATACTCTAGTTTATATCTTACATGTTCTTTTCAGCTTGCCGTCTTGATAGACGATAGTTTGTAAAATCCGGGAAGGTTAACCCGGTCAACAAATGCCCGCAGAAGTCGGATGTGTCGGCCTAACGGCGCAAGAACGCAGCTCTGCTGTAAACAGGCACAACGCAATCACGTCCGAAAAAAAAACTCCGGATGAACGAAGAAGAAGAAGAAGTTTGTAAAATAGTTATATCTCTCCATAGCACAAAGCCTGGGCTAAACTTAAAAATCATGTGATGCCTATGCAGTATGATCCCTCTCTCAGCCTGCCTAGTTTACTCCAGGGGAAAGTTAACACTAATACGTCTGGAACAAGACAAGCTGCAGAAGCTGTGGATCAGTAAAGCAACGCTCTGACTGTCCGCTTGTCTGAGCTTCTATCCTTGACCAGTTGCCACCAAGGCTTAGAGCCTGGTCTCCTGGCATGACATTTCGTCTCTAGGTTGCATTTCCTCGCACCAGGATAAGGCATATACCTCCCAATTGCGCTCCTCCAACCGAAGCTGTTGGCATAATATGGGGTGTCGGTTTGGTGAGCCCCTCTCAACATTTGGCGCTAACGGAAAGCAAATAGTGTCGTCTGTTGTCATACGGTAGCTCAGTCATATCTGACTAAAGCAGGTCAGCTTGGTCGAATGGGTATGAACGCGTGTTATTAAACATCCGTTGTGCTGATGCCGAGGTAAGCGGTTCAACCTTTACACCGGACAGCTGGACTAAAATGTTGACCTGTCGTCTTTGACTTTGGGACGTAAATTACAAGTACCTCTGAAGTCAGAGTGGGTTCGCCTGATGGCGAAGGACACTGTTAATAAGGAAAGCTAATCCAAATGCACAATTCAGTCCATCACTGCTATAAATAGTGTATGTATGGACTACGCTTGATTTCAAAGCAAGCGAGCGCATAATATATGTATATCTGACTAAACAATGTTCGTAAATAAACACACAAGTATTGTTAGGGGCTTGTAGATGTGTGTTTATTTATGAACTGTCTTCGTGGCATTAAAGTGTTACCCAAGTGAAATTTCAGTGGATGTGTATCCACGGTAGGATTAATCCTGTTCTTTAGGGCAGTATTCTAATACTGTCTTGTATTTCATAGAGGATGCTGTCCGGGCTGGAGAATGAGCTGGCTTGAAGGACTGACTTCGAGACTGTGAAAACAACATTGAGTTAGTTCCATTTGGCTATTAAGAGTGCATAGCTCAAGAGGAATGATGCCTTTGCTCTGAAGTTAATGCAGATTTCTCCTGCATCTAAAGTGTGTGTCTCTATGATGCCGTTGAAATGTCGTTGCCTATCTTTAGCGAAAAATATATGAACACGCGTGTCCAAATGCTGGACTGAGGCTGTCCTGAGCACGAAAAATGACAAAGCTCTTTGTTTTGGCTGTTTGTTCATTAATAGGGGATATTCTTTGGATTTCCAGAACTTAAAACGGGGTGGGGAAGGGGGTGGTACTTGTACTAGGTACAAGGGGGTAGCAGACCGGTCCGTTAGCAAGTGTGTGCATTTTTCTCTATTCTGTCAGTTAAAATAATAAAGGTAAATGCTGTTTGTACATGCGTTGATGTAATGGTTATGACATTGCGCAGGCAATAACATGCGCTCGGTCGGACGTTGATTCGATGTCAGCTCTCGGTGTTCGCTTCGGGAGAGAAAAGACTGGCCACCTATTCCTCCATGCACACAGGCTTACAAGATGTGATGGTCATAACGCGCGACATACCACAGCAGGTTCCTGCTAGGGATTATTATTATTATTATTATTATTATTATTATTAGTAGTAGTAGTAGTAGTAGTAGTAGTAGTAGTAGTAGTAGTAGTAGTAGTAGTAGTAGTAGTAGTAGTAGTAGTAGTAGTAGTAGTAGTAGTTGTTGTTGTTGTTGTTGTTGTAGTAGTAGTAGTAGTAGTAGTAGTAGTAGTAGTAGTAGTAGTAGTAGTAGTAGTAGTAGTAGTAGTAGTAGTAGTAGTAGTAGTAGTAGTAGTATCATCATCATCATCATTACCATTATATAAGAGCTAACTGTACAGATAGATTGTTATTACACAATTAGGTCCCTGTGAGCAATGGGCTGATGTCTGCAGACAATGACATACCCGAGACCTGTGGAGGAGACACCACCAGCTAACCCTAACGTCAACCAGACTGTTGTGCAGGGCCGAATAATGACCTCTTTACATCCTAAGATGTGGAGGTCAGAATGACGAATGGGTAAGAGCGCTCGCTCTTAAGCTTCCTGTGTGCTATGCCGAGGTAGCGAGTTCAACCCCTACACCGGTTAGTTGGACTAAAATGTTGACTTCTCGTCCTGGACTTGGGAGTTGTAAATTACAAGTAATTCAGAAGTCGGAGTGGGTTCGCCTGATGGCAAGGGAGACTTGTAATAGGGACAGCTAATCCACACACAAAATCCAGTCCAGTGCACCAGACGTGTGTGGACTACGCTTGAGTTAAAAGAGAGCGAACAAAACACACAAAAAACTCTTAAGATGTGGATACCGACAAGTGAAGTTGCAGTTATCGGTCTTGCAACCTTGCTGATTCTTAGGGAACGGAGAGCTCCTAAATGAAACACAGTCCCCGAGAAGGTGATATTTTGGGACCAGGTCAGGCGAAACATTTCTACATCGGTCTCACTCTAACAGATGCCAGCTCTTTTCAAGGCTTTCTTCTTCTTCTTTTCGTTCATCCGGAGTGTTTTTTTTCAGATGTGATTGCGGTGTGTCTGGTATGCGCCCTTGGGCCGAAACCCGTAGGCCAACACATCCGACAATAGCGTGCGTTTTTGACCACGTAGCATTCCTGGGAGACTCTCACTTTTGTGGTGCCATCTACAACCCTGCTGGCCAAGGTTGAACGGTCGAAGACAACGGTCATCCCTCAAAGGAAGGCAGGGACAGTCCATAGCATTTTCCGCCATCCAAGGTTGCTTCCATAGTTGCAGGGCCGACACATAGCGCCCTGGTTCTGGGCTAACCGAGGGAAATCGTCACGTCCTGCTCATGGCTGCTTTAAATCCTCACTTCAATATATTGGTCATTTCGTTTGCCCCGGGCCATTCCCGCACAAACCAGACAGGTTTGCAGACGGCATCCACTCAGCGAGTTTTCGGACATGTGCTTGTCGTTGCGCCCGTCAGAGCTGTTCCAGGCACAACAGACATTCGGAAAACTACCTAGTCAGAGCTGTTCCGAACAAGAGCGGCATTCGGAAACTAGGTAGTCAGAGCTGTTCCTAGCACGAGAGACATTCGGACGAGACATATCACTCGGACGTAATTGCGTAGTGTCAATTTTTAGTTTGCCACCCGTAGGACGACACTTCCGGCTTCCGGTGGGCATTTTTTAATGAGGTTAGCCTTCCTCTGGTTTCGAGGCACGTTAGACTGTTGTGATGTCGCCAACATCTCAGCTGGTCAAGATAGAACGATTAACGACATCGCGATCGGCCCTCAAGAGAAGGCAGGGGCAGACCATGGGCATTCCCTCGCTATCCAAGGAGGCTTCCATAATTGCAGAGCCGGCACATATTGCTCTGAGAATGGGCTCACCCGAGGAGTTGCCACGTCCTGCTCATGGCTGCTTTAGTTCCTCCCTTCCCTGTGTTGGGCATCTCGCTTGCCACCGATCGCTCAAGCACACACCAGGAGCGGTCAGACTGCGAGCGACATCCACTCGGAACGCTTTTGCTTTTGACTTCAGACCAAGCAATAGGTTCGCTCGCCGTGCGTTCCATTTCGCGTCATTGAGACGTTCTTCCACTTTTGTCTACTCTCTATGAGTTAGATACAGACAGTTTTCGTAACCATTACCTTCGACTGGAGCACTTTTCTGACTTTTTGTACTCGCTCACGAGGTAGGCTACTTGTGCTGCCGGCTCAGCACCTTACGGCTGACGGCTTCGTGCAGCAGTGAACGAGAAACGGCCTGGCCCTCTCATCCGGGAATCTCTCATATCCCCCAGCTGAGAGCCTTCGAACATGTATCAGACCTGAGCATGTAGCTTGCTCAGTATCACGCCTCTAGTTTTCGGTAGGTGGGTATCGGCCCGGCTCTCAGATCCGAGGGTTTGTGGCTTAGTGGCGTTCAGCCACAGCCCTCGACAGGGAGCCTTAAGAGTTTTGTCCGGACCAAGAACTTCTGCCTTCGTGCACCTGATTTAAATTTTTGACTGCTATCCTCAGTCTAACCTGCAGAGCAGCAGGTTGTGTCTCTCTTAGTTTGGTCCCTATCCCATAAGCTGCCCGATATGTAGTTTTTTATCCATCGGCAGGCAAATGGGGTCGATGGGACACGCAAGCTCCCCCACCAGGTGGAGACACATCGGGGGAGTTTTCAAGGCTTTGATTTGAGCGCTCATGGCTCGGATGTCAGAGCCACAACCCAGTCTTCGAGAGCATTCACAACCAAGCAACAGCTTCACATGGGGGAGGTGGGAGGGAGCCGCTGTGCCCTGACGTTCCGCCTACACTATTGTAAGTTAACATTACGCAGCCATACATATTCAACGCAGATTGATCACCGCGCAAGCTCCCATTTACCCTGATAGTAAGCTTCTAATGCCGCTACCTCGCCGTCTGCGCACCGGAAGTTTCAGAGCGAGTGCTCTTATTCAATCTGCCACTTGACCTCTGAAGCTTCTATAATTAAGACCTGTCGTGAAATACTGAGAGTTAATGATTCCCAGATGGACAACGGCATACACCGACTGCCCAGGTAGGAGAAGGGTTAACAAAGGAGAGACCAGGCGCATGTGTTTATAGGTCAAGACAGGAGAAGGGGCCGGCTAACCGCGCAGGTAAAGGGGTCGAGTGGAAAGATTCGTTTGGGACAAAGGCAGACAGCATTATTGGACAGCCTATTGCGGTCTGGGTGAATGAATAACGGAAAAGTTCCAGTTCTGTAATTTTCCACTAAAAGGTGATAATGAAGTAGGGACTTGAGATGTCAAGCAAGGTCAAGGACTATGCGGCAGAGATGACCGATATAAAGAGGGTAAATTCTTTGTGTAAGTTTAGTGTGTGTTCCAAACTGACCTGAAGGAGATATGTTCTTGAGTGGGAATAGAAATACACGTCCCTAATGATGGAAAGAGGGGATAATAGTGTGTTATTCGCTAAGTGTTTTTTCAATTCCAAGAACATAGATGCCTAAATAAGGTATAAAGATATTAGATATAGTTTAGCATAGGAATATAGATGTGTGTGAATATCAATTACCATTTCTTTCTATTTATGGATAGTTTAGACTTTGGTGAATTCATATGTCTTATGCGGATGTACTTCGGAAGCCTTATCATTATGGCTGGAGAAGGACACTTGCATAAGTAGTAGAAAGGGGCGGCTGCTTATCACTGGATTTGTTATACTTTTCCAGGTTCTACTCTCCTAGTGAAAGCAGAGACATGATGAAGAGTACTACATTAAACAACTAAAGTACATACGGAGAACTAAACAAACCTGAGAAAAAAGGTTAAGATGAAGAAAGAAATAAGTTAAAATAAATACAGAACACTGTATGCTCAAACGAATATAACCCTAAGGCCCTGAAAGAGAAGAGATGAAGAGGAATACCCTTGAGTAAATAAAGGAAGAAAGAATAGACAATTAGAGACATTGATATTAATCTATAGACAATAGGAATAACTGTGACGAGGTGGTGGTTTTTTCGATGTTGGATATGCACCGTCATGAAACAGACTCGAGCGCAGTCATAAACTTACGGGACTTTTATTACGGTACAGTGACTCAGTGGTGAACAGTTTTTGTTTCATTCAATAACGGATTTACCATCAGATTCAAGCAAACGGATAATCCCGGGTGAGCTCTGTCCTGTTTGATGTGCTGTCCTGTGATCTTGAAGAATGTATGGGCGAGAAGCCACACCGCTGATAGACATGCAGAGTTCTTTCTAACACCAACCATAGAACACCCTATCAACTACACTTACAAAATCCATACATACACCAGACATAGTTTTATTAATAAATCTTTTGTTTATTGTTGAAAGAAACTGTTGTCGGAGTATGTGTTGAGAGAATAACAGAGAGAGAGTGAAACCACTAGATATATGGAAGGGAAGACAGAAGAGAGGAGGGTAGACTAAAGTCAGGCAATAATCCCAACAGATAATAAGTTGAAGATGTACTTGTTGATTCCCACTCTCCTCTCGGGGAAGAACAGGACAAGACCTATTTGTGCAAACGTATCCATGGTAACATCTTCACGTCGTGACTCTGTTTCTGCAGTTTGCTATGCGAGAAACCGTGCGATTGGTGTATATGGGGGTTGGCAGCAGTTTGAGGTCACCCTTAAGGGTTAAAGGGGGTAGCCTTAGGATAGTGGCTAGACGCTCGCCTGACGGTCACGTGGTTCGATCCGCATCGAGGCAGATTCGAATTCTTAAATTTGACATGAGCTTCCAGGTCGCCAGGTACATGGTGTATTTATAATGACTGTGCAGTGTTTGAAAATGTTGCCAGTCCAAGTTTTGTATTTACCTATTGTGCGGCATGAACTTTACAGAGGGTGAATACAAAACTTGGACCGGCAATATTTTCAAACACTGCACAGCCATTAAAATTACACCCTGTACTATCTTGTGAAGTACAAGACCGAGACGATGCTGATGGCATCATCCTCTGGGTGTCGATTGATCTGTAAATACATGGGTTTAGCACCATGTGCGCAAGGGCCTTAAGGCGTGTAAAAGAATCATTTACTGTTACTTACGTGAGGGTGAAAGACGGGACACTCAATCATGCCTGAAACATGCTCAGACTGGCACAAATATGTATGACTACCACGCTTGCTTATCTGTTCCAAGTTATATTGACACCTAAAAACCATAAAAAGCGACGTTAAATATCCCGAATGTCTCCAAGCTTGAGAGGGATCTATGTCAAGGACAATATATCAACTGTAGCGATGACCCAGGGTGACCATATATAAGATTTACCGGTTAGACTGGATCAGATACATTGTAACAACGGTTAGGCTGGATTAGATACACTGTAGTTACGGTTAGAGTGAAAGTAAATTGTAGTTACGGTTACACTGAATCAAATACATTGTAGTTACGGTTAGACTGGATCAACTACATTTTAGTTACAGTTAGACTATATCAATTACATTATAGTTACGGTTATACTGGATCAAATACATTATAATTACGGTTAGACAAGATCAATCTCTTCTGCTATATTTTTTTTCACTTCAGTTTTAAAATGATGTAAGAGCTTATATCCAGTGATTGTTATTTATAGTTACTACGTGGTTTCTTGGTTTCTTAGACTCGACTTCAAAGCAATTCCGAAAACCCCACCGTTGCTTCGTCTGTCTCAGCAAATGTTTCAAAGTGTACATGGCAGTCGTTCCAGTAATATACTCGTTTAAACAAGTTGGATTCGTCCCTTCAAGTGTCTTTCCTTGCAGGAACCACATTTTAATCAAAACTCAAGAGTTCTTAAATATGTTGTTTCGTCTGTTATTTTATCTTCGACGAGCAGTCGTTCACAGATAATCTTCAGAATGTCTGCCCTATCCACCATCAGTCTTCCTTGTCCACCATCAGTGTTCCTTGTCCACCATCAGTGTTCCTTGTCCACCATCAGTGTTCCTTGTCCGCCATGATTTTTCCTTGTCCACCATGAGTGTTCATTGCCCACCATTAGTGTTCCTTGTCCACCATGAGTGTTCCTTGTCCATCATGAGTGTTCCTTGTCCACCATGAGGTCCTTGTCCAAAATGAGTGCTTCTTGTTCACCATAAGAGTTCCATGTCCACCATGAGTGTCCCTTGTCCATCATGTGTGTTCCTTGTCCACTATGAGTGTTCCTTGTCAACCACTAGTGTTCATTGTTTACCATGAGTGTTCCTTGTACACCAGCAGTGTTCCTTGTCCTCCATCAGTGTTCCTTGTCCGCCATGATTTTTCCTTGTCCACCATGAGTGTTCCTTGTCCACCATGATTGTTCCTTGTCCATCATGAGTGTTCCTTGTCCACCATGAGGTTCTTGTCCAAAATGAGTGCTTCTTGTTCACCATAAGAGTTCCTTGTCCACCATGAGTGTCCCTTGTCCATCATGTGTGTTCCTTGTCCACTATGAGTGTTCCTTGTCCACCACTAGTGTTCATTGTCCATCATTAGTTTTCCTTGTCCACCATCAGTGTTCTTTATCCGCAATGATTGTTCCTTGTCCACCATGAGTGACCCAACTACTGGAGCCCCCGTAGCTAATATGTCTCTCGCTCTCCACCTCGCACACCAGCATGACCCGAATAGTACATTACATCCTCGTTGCAACTGACATCTTTTTATTGGTCACTATGTTTTCCATCTTGCGAAAGATTAACTTGATTCTTGTTATAATCTCTTAAAGGCACCTCACAGCAGATGTTATAACTGTTCCGAGGCAGTTATGCAATTCGGACTGAGAAACAAACACTATAGTCGCTCTGGATACTCGGGTACCCGCCAGACCAGTGGTTCTCAAACTTGTATGGCCCATGTCACCAGTTTTCAGAACATCATCCCCACCCCTTCACCCCTTTCGTATTTGCTCCCTATATACCCCCCCCCTTTTTTTCTACACAATATACGTAAAACTGGAAGCTAAATTTAATAACACATACTAGAACAAATCTAGACGTCTACATAAAACGTGTCAACCAACACAGAACTGGCACTATTAGCCACCGGACGCTGATGCATATGCTGGGGGGAGGATCTGAGCACCTATGGACATGTCCGGAGTGCAACGAAGATACCCCAACTGATAACTAACTAATAAAACGTGATTTGTGGGTCTACTTACGTTATAAAATGAATTTCAGAAGAGCGAGAAGTACAGAACCTTAAAATATGGAGGACAAAATAATAACAAGTAATCAGTTCTTGTATTGACGTGATCATGAAATAATCCTAATTCCCCCTGGAAACCCTAAAATTCTCGTCCTGGTGGGGGGGGGGGGGGGAATTCCCCACCGGTTGAGAACCACTGTGCTAGACACTTCAGAGCTGCAGTAATCGCAGCCACACCTGTCTTCATACATGAAGTTATAGTTCTATTGAACGCTTTTGGAATTCATCTTGACACCTGGGAGAATGCTGCCAAAGACCGAAATTCGTGGCGTACATCATTACGCAAGAGTGCAGTCACTTGTGAAGCAACAAGGACTGCAAGAGCTATGAAGAAAAGGCTGGATAGTAAAACTACTGCAGAAGATCCTCCTCCTGGAACGTCAAGCATTTTTTGCCCACATTGTCAAATAACATTTCGAGCCAAAATAGGCCTTATCAGCCATCTTATACCTCACGGCTCCATACTTTCAACCCCACTGGATGAAATGAATTGTCATCATCTTTCTTGATGGACAAACAACATACTGATCTATCGACTCCATCCTTTTAAGCAACGACCGCCCTCCTGGCACTAGCAGAGAGCATTGGTGTATTCTTCAGACATTTTCTTGATATATTCGGCATGGTAGTGATTCTGTACTTAGACCATTGCTTCGCTAAAGTTTTAAATGTACATATTTCTATTTTTGGTGGGTGGATTTCCTATTTTACCCATGTGTGGTACGTGATTTTTCTATCTCTTTGAGTGTTCATATATAGTTGAAGTTTGAAGTGTTATTTGTATCACATTTCTCTCAAAACGATAATCATGCAATCATGACAGGCGTGAATAATCATGCTTCTCCAAATTTTGCGATCTCCAAGAGCACGTATTAATTCATGAGCTGACGATTCTCTGTGCATGATAAAAGGGTGTCAAGAGTCGTCTCTCATTGTCTTACCCAGTCTCACTTGTCTTTTTAATTGTTGTCTTTGTGTCTTAACCCTTTCAAAACGTTTAGATTGCTCATTTTGGCTGTCATATTAGTTTTCAGCAGTCTTCCGTAAGCCCATATCTCCGAAGTTAAGGGATTTGTTTACTTGTTTAGTAATAAATTGTCCAAGGTTCACGCTAGGATGTTAAAACTGCTTCTGTACAACAATGAATAATTCTTTTTCTAATCTCAAACTACGGGATTTATTGCTTAAGATATTCTTTACTTTATACCATGCAGGTTTTGCTTGTTCTGTTATGTTCTTAATCAATGTGATACATTTTCCATCTGATGTTATCCAATTACCTACACACTTGAATGTCTGTACTTAAGCCAGTGACTTTAACTGTAAATTTAGGCATGATCCGTTTCTTTTATATCACCCTTACTTTTGTTTAACTGTTGTTCAAGCTGCGGCTCATATTTGAACTTTCTACAAATACTGTCTACTTAAATCTATCATTTTCCGAAATTCTATCAGATTTGTTGCTGTCAAGACTGTGACATCTAAATAACATTTTTTTTTTTTAAATTAATAATAAAAGTCCCTTAAAAGTCGACAAGGTCGACTTCATTGCACCGGATTTATCCCATATGGCTCAGTCTCTTTCCGCAGTGCGGAAAGCGTCGCACAAAGCACGAACTCCGTAGATCCAGCGACAACCCTCAGGAGTCTCCGAACAAAAATTCACTCATAAACCGAAGGACGCGGCCCGGAATCGAACCCACGACCTTTGGATCTCGAGACATACGGCTTAACCACTTGGCCAAGGAGACTCCCATTTTATTAATAATTAACCCCGATCCCTGACATATTTCCGATGGATCGCATTAGATGTTCAGTATTTGATGACAGCGAATCAGGGGACAGTACACTTGCTTTATGTATTGAAATGTCCCTCCACGGGCAGTATCTTTCGGGCCGGGGTGCGTTTTAGGATGGTGGTGCTCGGAAACATACCCGTGCGCAGAGTTAAGGAGACTTGGAATAGACAAAATCATGTGTTGGATGGCACAAGCTGAGGTCCATCGGGTGCGAAGGGTGGAGAAGGTTGGGTCACTGTCCTGACATTGAAACTTTGCATAGAGTTATCATTACATTGAGCCTGGGGGGACAGTGGAGAAAGTGTCCACGGGACAGCTTGTGGCGGACAACTCACGTCCCGGCGATGTGATTGTAATCACTGATGGATCTGTGGTGACAGGTGGATTTGATTCGATTTCACCATTACCCCTACCCCATTCAACCTCAAGGAGAAGTTATAGTTAGGGTCCATCACCGGCTCAGAATGATAGTCCTGTGACTAGCCAGCCGCAAAAAAAAAAAAAAACAGCTGCCAACGGTTTTACCCTCACACTTCTATTAAACTGAAGGTGATTGTTGTCCATATGGGGTAATGGACTGATGACAGGTGGAGGAAGTGGGTGGGGTTTTATTGCAACAACAAATGGACACAGTTGAGGGGGGGGGGGCCCTCGTGCTGAAGTGGGTGGGGTTTCATTGCAACAACAAATGGACAGTTGGGGGAAAGGGATTTACCATGTGTTGCCACGAGATATGGCATCAGAGTGGGGGTTGAGGCGGTGATGGCAGTTTTCCGGTGGTTGCAGGACAAGGCTAACTGTGTTTGTAGCAGACTCAGGGAATGTGCTTAGAGGGTGAAGGCGCGTGTTCTGGGTGAAGTTATTGGCGTTGCTCGACGGGATGGAGATTGCGAGCATGTCAGTGATTTTCTGCCCGGGGCTTGGGAGTGTGCGGGACGGTTATGTAGTGGTGGATTGTCTGCTACTGTTCCTCTGTGCGAAGAACTACTTTATGAAGGGAAAATAAATGGGATAGGGTGGAGGGTGCAGCTGGAAAGACGGAGTATCCACGTCTGTGGGGTTTGCTCGAAAGCGAGTGGGTGGAGAGTCCTGGCGGTGCTCTGGGTATGGAGGATGGGCCAGGGGGAAGTTGAAATCAAACTGTGCTACCAGATTTGTCAGCATGGAAACTCGGTTGGGTAGCTTTTAATTGGAGGACGGGGCATGCATGGGAATGTCCCTAAAACAATGATGTACATTCCTAAATTCAGTATTTAGTACGTCCCAGCTAGATATTGATTCCCGTAGCTGCTGTTTGCTGCCAGTATATGTTCGTTATTATTTTAGCCATCAGTGTTTAATTGTTCTATGTGTTTGATTATTCCCTTGTGTTCCCCACTGAAACAGAGTTTGTGTAGTCTATAAAGCATAAATACAAATCTATTTTTACTTGTCCATATCTTTCTGTTGTCCCAGGAATGTATGTGGTATTGATGTTTGTATCCTTTTCCTCTACAGATATGTAGTGTCCATCACTAATTGCTAATGCGTTGCTCATCTCATAATTAACATCAGCAACGACCTAACGGCGAACGTGCTTAATAGTGGGACACACCCCTACCCTGAGATTGATGCAACACATCGTTATAAAGGATGTGGGTGTTACAGGAAACGAACGAGCAGACAGTTTGCGGGTTTGGCTCCTGTGGGGAGCAGTTAACAAGGCTATCATCCTGGACGTCCTGAGGCAGGACGAGTTCGTGACTCAATGGATGGATGCAATTCTGCAACCTTGACCACACTGCAATGATATCAAGCCATACCGTGTGAAGCACTCTTCGAGGATCCAAAGAATAGTCAACCAACACATATCTGGCGGCATCAGTCGCTATACACTGAGGGAGATACTCGAATGGGTCGGATCGATTATTCTTGTGGACTAATATTTCACTATAAATGAGGATGATTTGTTGACAAACTTTTGTTTTAAATGAATCATTTAAATTTTATAATGAGGGAGAAACAATGAACCAAAGATTTGATTAAAACAAGCTACGATTATCAGTGTCCAATTACTGGCCCCAAATACCGACTCTACGAGCTGATGATACTAGACAATTGTGTATATATTATTAACCAATATTCATTCTCAGTGTACGACAAACTTTGCGTGACAAACACTAAATTAAATAAATGGAACTTACACAAATAACCGTAAAATTGCCGAAAGCGAAAGTAAGATTTATACATACCTGCTTTCCACTAAAATATATTTTGTTGTTTTATTTATTTGTATATAATTTTGTAAAGCTAAATAAATTTAATTTCATAATTTGTAATGTAGAAATATAAATATATAAATGCTTAATGATGTGTGAAATCTCGCTTTTCCTCACGAGCACTACGTCCGACATGTTAGTCTGTGACCTTGTACAGGTATAGGTTCTTGGCACGCCGCGTTTAGAAGGTACTTCGTGTTTGCTTGGCTTGAAGTAAGTTCTCCTTGTAATTGTGCCTCTACACTGCACTTTAACACGTTCGACACATTTAATTATTAACCTTTATTTAGGTTAGAATGCATTTTACAAACGATATTTCTTGTTGTTCACAAACCAAACAGGGAAATTGTGTTAGAAATTTAGAATGCCGGTTTTTGAGGATGTGACTTCAAGCAGACTACATCATGACTGTAACACTGGCGACTTATTCATGATATGCATGCAAGCGTTCGCCATCTGTATGTGGGCAACGACATAGGCAGCTTTAAAATCATATGTAACTCAACTGCAGATTTGAAATAATGTCACTGGGTTGTTAATGTATACAATAAATTGTTTCAAAATTGTAACTTGCAAAATGCAAATGAAACTATTGTACACGGGCGAGGTTTGTTGAAGGGTGAGGAGGAAGCCGTGACCCGAGACATCGGATGATGAAAGTATTGAAAGTCAAAGTCAGGCTGTTACCATTATTCTATCTTTTGCATACTCTTGTCTCTTTTAAAATGTTTATATCTGTGTATTTTTATTATTAAGTATTTAAATTTATTATTTTACAATGGTTTTTTTTACTATTTAGTTTGACATTGAGATATCATTGTTCATTGTCTTGTTTCCTCTCCTCACCTTTCTTTTCTCAATTGGCTTCCTTCCCTCTTTGAACTACTAACATATTTCATTATTTGTATGCATGCATACACAACTAAACTGGATTCTTTGTTTTAAGTTTTTGGAGAGTATGGGTGTGATACTGTAATGGTAGTTTTATTTAGTTTTATAATATACACTTCAACAAGAAAGGCTCCAATTTACAATGTTAGTTTTTACAGTATAACACGGATTCTTTCTGTAAAAAATAAAGATATTGACAGTACACTCTGAATCTGAGCTAATTTGCAAAGTATACCACAAAATGGAAGTGCATATTTCAACAATTGAAAACATTTAAGCCCTTCCCAAGACATGATGAATATTATGAATTATGGACAGGTTACTGGTTACTAAAGAAACCAGGTTTCTAATAAGATTTTGCTTTGAGTTACATTTTTAAAACTCTGTAAATGCTTATTTTTAAAATTATGGGATGAGATTTTTTTTTAATTGTACAGTTTAGTTTTGTGTGTTTTTCTTACTTTCAAGAATTGTTGCTTTTGACTTTCAGACATTGTATTTACCCTTGACTTCATTTTGTCATGTCACTCTCAACAGTTTATTAGTCTCCTGTTTGACATTTTGTTGTAAAATTAAGAAGCACATTTTTAGCGTGATTATCAATGAATTGCATCTGTAGTTTAAAAACAAAAAAAGGGAAAGACAGTGAGGAGGGAAGGGGAAGAGGCAGAAGAAATAGTGGGTCATAAAGGAATGAAAGGGACAATAATGAGGGAAAAGATCAGAAAAAGACCCGAAGAGGGGAAGAAGAAATAAGAGGCGATGATGGCAGGAAGTCTGAGAATATTTCAGTCATGAGAAATGCAAAAAACTAGAGCTAAGGTGGATTCAGTTTAATTCTAGAACTATATCAGCCGCCCATAATCATTTTGGAGTTTCTTTCCTATCCTACAGAGTAATGTTTTTTGTTTGTTTTTTATTTCAGATAATTAACAATGGCCCCTCCATCATATTCTGACTTAGGAAAAGCCGCAAGAGATGTTTTCAGCAAAGGCTACAGTGAGTAACTGTATAGTGATGTGTGTGTTGCCACACAGAAATGAGCTATTACCATACCTATTTGCATTGTGCTATGTGTATAGAAGGGTTTTTGTTTTAATGTGGTTACTAAATGGAACTTCACTTGCTTGAGGATAAGACAGAGTGATATGGTGGACTGAGGGCAGGAGAGTTAATATAGTTAAAAAGTCAACAGCTCCATGAGAATTACGACTACATGAGGCAGGCCATAAGTCATTTTTACCCTGACTAAGAAGGAAATGTAATAAAATCAATTCTTTGTAGAGTTTATTCTTTTTCTCTATAGCCACCATTTAAATTTACACATATGCCACCCGTACTTGACCTTGAAACGACCTTGGGAACAACATATTTCAATCAGATTTCACATGCTAATGTGACTTCACAGCTGTCAAAATGATTTCCTTTAGGCTGTTTTGTTTTACAGGAAAATCTAAAGTCATCTTAGTGACCAGGCATTTTAGGCTGTGTAAGGGACTTGCCCATTGTCTTTTTTTTTGTTCTTTTTCCCTCTGTCCCCCAATGGGGCATAGACACTCAATCAATTCACTCCAGGGAGCCACCATTGCTTGAGGCTGGGTGCCACCAGTAGACATTGAAGAGCGGCAGTTTTGGTGACACCACATAGAGGCTAAAGATAGTCATACATGTTTGTTAAATTGGTACGTTAGTGCTGGAAGTAGAATGAGTTAAGGTGCTGCCCAAAAAAGACAGCCTTATGTTTTTAGGTTGTCTGCTTCTTGTTTGGTTGGTTGGATTTTATGACTAAAGTGTTTCTTCGGGATGAGAAAGATAGCCCATGCCCAACCCTCCTTGGTTGTCTCTTACAACCTGTATGGTAGGTTACAGTGTGAAACTGTCTTTGCTCCGATTAAAAGCATGGCATGGTAGGTTGTAGTGTTGCTATTCTTTGCTTCCCTTTAGGCTCCTGGCTATACATGGTGTGCTTGCAGCATATACTTGCTTGGGCATCTGTTTATGATAGGCACAGATCATCTCCTTCCATTACAAGATGCTTTAGGCACCAATGTATCTTGTGGCCGCAGGGGGGCTGAGAGCATCAGGAAAGGCATTAAAGAGAGGCAATTTTGATAGTGCGGCAGGGGTCACAGGTCGAAGATAGGCTGTTCTTGGATGGCACAGACTAGACATATTTGTCATATTGGTACGTTAGTGCTGGAAGTGGAATGAGTTAAGGTGCTACCCAATGAGACATCTTTGCATAGAATGATCGTCACATTGGACAGCATCTGTCTGCAACAACTGAAAACTCATGTCCAAGCGATATCTTATACACGGATGTAGGTAACCATGGCCGAATGGATGAGAACACGTGTTCTTAAACATACTGTGTGCTGATGTTGAGGTAATGAATGAATCACCAAAAAAAACAAGAAGTATATTGTGAGCTTTACTAAAACACGACTACAAGAGACAAATTGGACGTTGCGACCAAAGCCTTCGTCAGCACAGGACAAACAAATACAAACCGACACAAACCTACATGAAACAAAATATGACAATATTAAACTAATTAAATGTATTTATCTGATTCTGTATCCTTGCTTGGAAAGACTGACATGCGTAGGGCTCCAGTGGATTAATAGACCGGATGTATGGTGATGAGGTAAAGGAATCAGCCCCTACACTGGACAGTTGAACAAAAATGTTGACCTATAGTCCTTGGCTTGGGGACGTAAATTACAAGTACCTCTGAAGACTAGGAGGGCAGTGGGTTCGCCTGGTGACGAGCGACACTTAATAGGGAAAGCTAATCCACACACAAAATTTAGTCCAACACTACTAGAAGTAGTATGTATGGACTACACTTGAGTTCAAAGTGAGCAAGTGCCCAAATAAAAAAAATTAAATCTTAAAAACAGCAAGGAAACCGAGATATGACCTGAGAGCCACAGTGACAAAGTCCTAAGTCCCAAGTCACACAGTGGTGAGACATGCAAAGAGTTTACACTTTAAAAATAATGAGCACATTTAATATTTGTAAGTGTTGATCAACAATGGTTGACAAAGAACATTGAAGATACTCAGGAATCAAAATGCTTGTGGACCCAGGAAGGTTAACCCGGTCAACAAATGCCTGAAGAAGTTGGATGTGTCAGCCGAAAGGTGCAAATATCGCAGCTCTGCTGTAAACAGGCACAATGTAATTAGTCCAAAACAACATTCTGGACAAATGAAGAAGAAAATGCTTGTGGCAGAACTGGCAAATTATCTAGAATCATGAGGGTGACATTCTGCAAAGGGCTTGTTAAATTATTGTGATTAACAGCATAAAAGGATGAAACCTAATAAGATAACTTGTTTGAACTTGAGTGCATTTTTATATGAAAATATATGTACATTGAAACTGCTTTGTTTTCAGACTGGGGTTTTTTCAAGTTTGATGCCAAAACAAAAACACAAAACAATGTTGAATTCAAAGCTGCCATCAGTTCTAATAGGGATACTGGCAAAGTTGCCGGAAATCTAGAAACCAAATACAAGTGGTCTGAGTATGGTAAGTATTTTTGTTTTAAATTTCATTTACGATCTTTACTTGTGTATTTGGCTCATTTAGTCTGTTTTATGCATGCTCTGATTAATGCTTATGGTATATAGTTTTTCCCCACCAATTTCATTTGTTAATATGTGACTATTGTCATTTGTACATTAATTTTATTATTACAGGTTTGACATTTACTGAAAAGTGGAACACAGAAAATGTACTCAACACAGAAATTAAAATTGAAGATCAGCTTGCAGAAGGATTGGAGCTTGCATTTGATACCTCATTTGCTCCACAGACAGGGTTTGTATGCTTGTGCAAATTATTCTGATTGTACTGACATCTTTTTTTTTCTTTTTTTCTCTAGGGTACACTTTTTAATGCCCTGGCATTAAGTAGAACAAGCTTCTGCAAATTTATTCCTGTCTTGAGTGCTGATCGGGAAGTTCTTTACTTATTTTCTTTCTCCCTATTTCTGTAAATCGTCTGTTTTGGCCTTCTTACCACCTGAAAGCTTGTCATATAAATTGATTTTAGGTGTAGTTGTCATGCATTATTCTAACACATTATAACCACCTTGTCTTTTAAAACTATTGTGTAGCAGGTCATTTGCAGAATGTCGCTCTCATCAGTGCCCACTTTTGTCACAGAACAGGGCTTCCTGTACTTTTGTATGGATGTGAAACGTGAATGATGAATGGGCAAGCTGAAAAACATGGTAGTGGAGATGTGGTTTTTGAGGAAAAGCAAAGAATACCATAGACAGACAGAAAAACCAATGAGCAAGTCCTACAAGAGACAAATGAAAATCACAAACTGATTGGAGAAATTAGACAGTAAAAAAAACAACTTGGGGCATGTTATGAGAAGAAATAAATAGAGAAATTTGTGACAACTGGCAAGATTGAGGAGAAAAGAGCAAAGGGAAGGCAGAGAAGCAAATATCTGGATGATTTGACCACATGGCATGGTCAGGACAAGAACACAGTGCTGATCCCTGACTCTTATCATGTAAGATGGTAAAACATGGCCACCCACGCTTACCAGCATGGTGCATGCTGATGATGATGATGCCTCATTCATTTTTTCATGCCCAAAGTAGATTCTTGTCTTGGATTCACTTTTGTGTTGGTTGAACCCTGCCTCTCCTTCCATTACTATTCTAAGCCACTGACTGTACATAACTATTTAAATCTATGCATGTATATATTATATTTAACATATTTGTATATAATTAACATGCAGACAGTAATTAAGAGATTAACTACCAAAGATGTTTGCTTGCAAAATCAATTAATTTAAAAAAAATTCTTTTTAAAATATCAGTTCTTCATGTTATATTTTTTCTTGTGATTTTTCTTCAACAGAAAGAAAAGTGGAAAGATCAAGAGTGCCTACAAAATTGACTACGTCCACCTCAATGCTGATGTAGACTTTGACTTTGCTGGACCAACTATCCATGGAGCAGCTGTCTTGGGGTAGTGTATTGTTAGATTTTAAGATGATGCATATGTAGATAACTTAGTTATTCTGGAATGTCTACAAAGAGGGATGTGGTCTTCATTTAGAGAGGCAAAATGAGATCCCTATCTGCAGTTATTAGATGATTGTTGATTTAAGTTTTTAGTCTTGTTAAAAAAAAAAATGGCAACTGGTGGTAAGCATTACTCATGTTGAGCATGCTGGTCAGCTTGTGTGTGTTGAATGCAAGACTTTAGTCTACCATCATCATGGGCAATTTCTGACACTGACCATCTCACAGCTTGCAGTCTCCATTCTACAATTTCTCATTATTGCTATATTTTTTTTCTTTTTCCATCTGTGAAATGCCATTGTTTTATGTAAGAAATCCACTGATAGAAATATTGTCATTTTGTATATGAAATCTTGATATAAATATTGTCATTGTAACTTTATATAATGAATCCAATGATATATTGTCACTTTATGTATGGAATCTGTTGATAAAAATATCTGACTTGGCTTTTAATAAAAATATGACTGGTTTTCAAATGTAATGTCTGACCATTTTTGTTGCTGTAGATATGAAGGATGGCTTGCGGGTTACCAGTTGTCTTTTGACACCTCAAAGTCAAAACTGACCAGCAACAACTTCAGCTTTGGTTACAGTGCTGGTGACTTCTCATTCACAACACATGTGTAAGTTACGCAATGTTGTGTGTGTGCGTGTATTTTTGGAAATAAGTTTTTGATCTCAGTTGCCAAAGCTTTGGAAGTTAAAATATTATGTAGGATATGTCTTCTGCATTACATACGGTTGATGCTTCATAGTGTCATGTGATATATGTATGCTGCTTGTTCTGTTTTATCTTGGTACATGGGAAATAAGAGTTATATTTTATTTTTATATGGGGGGAAATGAGAGCTGCCAGAGTACAGTGGCAAGAAGTCTTGCTTGATGGTCATGCATTGGAATTTGCATGCGGTGGATTTTTTAAATTGACCTAGGTGCCAGAAAATGTGTTGGGAAGTAAAGCCTTCAGACTGGTATTGACCAGGTCAGTCGAGTGCTGATTGGTCTACAGACATCAGGTAGCACCATGTACCCAATATGCTTCAAGATGTTTAACATGTCCTTTGTTTGTAACCTATGGGGAATACCCACACAGACTGGTTTATTTATTCTTGGTATGTGGGAAATACTCAATTCACTTTTCTTTTAAATAATCTTGGTATGTGCCAAAATGTATGGGACAAGGGGCAGATCATATGTGGGAATTTCCCAAGTGCAGTCATGTCCATTTATGGATTGGCATATTTGCAAGTGAGACTGGTCACCTCTGCATCCTGGCCTACATAATGTGATGGTGCTATCACATCACGACTGCTCCGGGACAATTTATTTATTATATGGAATATTCCTACACTAAACTTATTCCCAGGTGTGTGCTTCCATGTGGCAGCACTAGGCAGGCTGCACTTAAAATACAAACACATGTCAGTATGAAAACATTGCCAAATTTGTGGTAGTGGTCTTTAAAGAACAAAACTTGTATTGAATAAAAGTGGTCTGACAACAGATACTGCTGTGGAGGTGTGAAATGTTAGACCTTGACATATTCTAAGCCACGACATGTGGGTTGGTTGGTTCCTCTTGTTTCATGTTGAGTTGGCATTTTAAAAATATCCTTTAGGCCAAGATGATGAAAGTGACTGCAGTTAGACTATGCTTTATTATTTTCCCTGCGTAAGCTTTGAGATATTTTCTTTTAATTTCAGAAATAATTCATGGTTGGATGATAAGTAGGCATTTCTTGTGTTTAGTGTTTCATTTCTTTTTGTTTGTTTATGTATGGTTTCAGTTAGAAAAAGTACATTTGTGTAATTCAGGGGTTCTCACCGTGTATACAAATTATTTTATAAATCCTCCAGAGCTTCAATTATCTATAATATACCTTGATCACTCTGTTTTTTAATTAATGTAACTGTAAAAATAATTTATCAGAAGCCATTAATTCTATGCACGCATTGTGTGAAAAGCAATAAATTACTAAGAACAATAGCAGCATGACCTGAAAAAATTGATCATACTTCTGACAGTTAAGTTTTGGTGGCCCCAAGCAAGATCTTTTTCTGGTGTCCTGTGAGGGATATATTTAACCCATGTTGAGAACCTCTGGTTTAAATAAATTTCTGATTCTGTTTCCTACCCCAGTTGCATATTTGTTTCAGTGTGTGTGATCTATTATAGATTTCAGCCGTGCCACCAAAATGTTTATAGATTTATGATTAAATCATTTCATTATTTAAATATGCGTGCAGTGGGGAAAATGGCATAGTTAAGTGGTGAAATTATGTGTGTAATATTCTGAAAATAATTATTTTAAATGAAAAGCTTTAAGTCAACTGTAGTGTTTAGTAAATGATTTCTACATTTTTTATTTCACCAGTTTTGTATCAGCTGTGTAGTAGTAAATTTGTTAAATTGCGTTTAATTTGTGCATTGGTGGTTTGTTGTGCTCATTCAGCGTGTTCCTGCAGTAACACTGAAATTGTTTTGTTATGTTAGAGTTTGTCTGTGTACTTAGTTTTCTGCATTTGTCACTTGCTTGTAAACATAGAGTTTTTGTGTTTGAGGGTGGGTTTGTGAGAGGGAATGTGCGGACATAACACTCCATTAAAAAAAAATTTAACATAATCAGCATTGGTTTCCTAATAGTTTGATAGGGTTTCTGATATCTCTCTCTCTCTCTCTCTCTCTCTCTCTCTCTCTCTCTCTCTCTCTCTCTCTCTCTCTCTCTCTCTCTCTCTCTCTCTCTCTCTCTCTCTCTCTCTCTCTCTCTCTCTCTCTCTCTCTCTCTCTCTCTCTCTCTCTCCCCCTCCCTCCCCACCCCCTAACTCACTCGTTATCTTCACTCATTCTCTCCACCCTTCGCTCTCTCGTTCTTTCACCCCCACTTCCTCGCTCACTTGTTCTCTTAACTTCTCTCCCCCCCCTGTGTCTTTCTACTCCCTACCCCACTTGCACACTTTCTTTCCACCCCTCGCTCATTTTCTCTGCCTCTCGCTCTTGTTTTTTCCACCTTGCTTTCTTTTTCTCTGCCTTTCGCTTTCTCCGCCTCTCACGCACTTGTTCTCTCACATTCTCTTGCTCACTCATTCTCTCTCCTCTCTTCTTTCTCCCCCTCCCCCAAGTTACATTTTACACCGCATCAGCATCATTAAGCATAGAATTGTAACAATTGTAGGTACTTAATGAAGTATTTCTGTGCACATGCTACTTTAGCACTTACCATAGGATATTTTGTAGAGTTCCAAAGGTCATTTAATACGATCAACCATTTAATTTGAAATGGCAATGGATGACTTCCTTCATGTTGAATCATTCACTTTTCTAGTGTATGTTAGATCAGTAGTTCTCAACTGGTGGGGAATCCCCCCCCCCCCCCCCCCCCTTTTTTTTTTTAGGGTTTCGGGGGGGAGGAGATTATTTCAAGATCCCTTTAATACAAGAACTGATTACTTGATATAGTTTTCCCTCCATACTTTAGGGTTCTGTACTCCTCGCCCTTCTGAAATTCGTCTTATAACGTAAGTAGGCCCATAAATCACGTTTTATGTAGACGTCTAAACTTGTTCTAGTATGTGTTATTAAAGTTAGCTTCCATTTTTACGTATACTGTGTAGGGGCAGGGTGGAGGGGGAATTTATTGGGAGGAAATACGAAAGGGGAGGAATGACATTCTCAACATATGGTGAAGGAGGGCATGGGCCAAAAAAAAGGTTAGATGTGTTAGATGAAAGGGTTAAAGAGCACTACAGATAATTTTATGCTGCAGTATATCCTGTGTGAGCTATAATCTTCATTCATTTGGACAGCAATGATGGACAAGAGTTTGTAGGTTCCATCCACCAGAAGGTCAGCGACAACCTGGAGGCTGCTGTCAACCTGGCTTGGGCTGCTGGCACTGGCAACACAACTTTTGCCATTGGTGGAAAGTACAAGCTGGACAGTGATGCCTCATTCAGCGTAAGTCAAAATTCATTATTTGTGCAGTTTGTCAGAAGAAAGGCGTCTAAAATATAGTGATGATTAGTTAGACAAGAGAGTGATGGTGATTAGTTAGACGAGAGTGATGGTGATTAGTTCAAGAGAGTGATGGTGATCAGTTAGACAAGAGAGTGATGGTGATTAGTAGCCACTTTAGTAACTTTTTCTAAATTGCTTTTTAATTATATAACCTGCATAGTTGGATAGCTCTTGAGAAAACAAATCCAACGATACCCTATTCAAGTCTATGGGTCAATTTTAAGCCTAGATATTAATGTTTGTGTGTAAGTTTATAATTTACAAGGAAGATATAAAGAAAACGGTTTTGACCTTTCCACTTTTTGTGACCCTACCTACACACTCTCACAACTGTTGCACTTTCGTCAAGGAGATTAACACTGCCGCTGACTAAACACTAGAGCCTATAACTCTGCCAGTTTATGTATATACACCCAGACACTCAGATATATACATCACGCCATGCCGTGATGACTTCAGGCAGACTGCACGCGGCGAGACGTGTCAGCCAGCATAGATTGCCGTAGATAGATGCATTTTGACAAAAGATGTTCCGTTGGAAAGATTAAAAATTATCAATGATCCCGCCCATGCAGAGTGATGAAAATTTATACACAAATACTAAATTTGACGTTGAATGCAATAATCATGCATTCACTGGCATGCACATCGCTGTGAATATTCCATAACAATATTAAATAGTCATCGCTGACAAGGAAACGGCTATTTCCGGCCATTGAAATATCACACCAGAGCATGCAATTTTCATCATTTTCGTTTGGGATGATCCTCCCGACTTTGTCGAAAATGACAAGATTTACATAAAAATGGACGATACATCTAATAACATATACTAGAACAAACAAATCGATCATGGGACATGCTGGTAAGCGTGGGCGGTCATGTTCTGCCATCTCACTCGATCACCAGAGTCGTGGATCAGCTCCGTGTTCCTGTCTCGACCATGCCATGTGGCCAATCCATCCAGGTATTTACTTCTAGATCTCCCCATTGGTCTCTTCCCTTCGATCTTGCCAGTTGTCACCAAGTTCTCCAAGTCATTTCTTCTCATAACATGCCCAAAAAATTTTGGCTGTCTACATCTAATGATTCTAATCAGTTTACGATCTTCGTTTCCTGAAGGACCTGCTTATTGGTTTTTCTGTCCGTCCATGGTATTCTTTGCGTTTTCCTCAGAAACCACATTTCTACAGCCATCAGATGGTCATGATTCTCCAGTCTTTGACAGTAGTATTAGAATCCAGATTTAAGGAAGAATGCGGCCGATGGAAATTTTGTTTGTACATACAACCCACATGATTTTTTTACTAAATGTTATTTTCATGTTGTCACTTGTTTGCTGTATAGTCTAGTTTTATCGACAAATGCTTCTGCTAGTTTCTTTAGATACTTTTGTATTGACCTTGTTCAAATCTGTAACTGCTTGTTTCTTTGAATACTTTTGTATATTACCTTGTTCACATCTGTAATTGCCTATTTGTAACAGTATTTTGCACATGTGCAAATGATTAACATCTTACTGACTACATGTTTGGATATTAAAAGTAGCACGAATGTCTCAGCAGTCATAATTTTTGAAAGCCTGATTTTTAGAACAGTTATTTTGAGTGCTTAGCATTTTTTTTCTGACTTTTATTATCTTGTTTTCCTGTGTGTAATGTTACTGTCTTTGCCCTTTGAACTATCCCTTGTGCTTATCAAAATACAATGCTTCTTTTTCTTTGTTTTATGTTGCAAACATGTTAAAATACTCCTTAGAATATAATTTAACAACAAAACATTTGTCTTATACAATTACTTTGATTATGGATGTTACTAATTTTTCTACTTGCAACATTTCAGGCAAAGGTGAACAACCAAAGTCACATAGGTCTTGGCTACACCCAGACATTGAGAGATGGTAATGTATTTACTTATATTGTTAAAATCATACTGTTTTATTATTTTTCATTTCATAAAAGTGTAACAGTAAATAAGCCAATGGTATGTTAGGTCTCGTGAATGTGTGGTTAGTATCACACTCCTTTACTTTTCACTTTTCTAGTATCCATTTTATGAGACTTCAGATCCATGTTGGATGGTAAAAAAATCAAGGTATTAATCACTTTGCTATAAAAGCTGTGACTTGTATGTAATGGCAAAAAAAAAATAATAGTAGTTCCAGATACTACAAATGGGATATGCAGTGTTAGGCTTTAGCATGTTCAGTTTAGTTTAGTCGATGGATCATCACGGCACACGGGTGTAACCCATAAGTGCTCCGTTCTTCTCCTAACTCAAACCTAAGTTTGGAGAAACTCAGCTCAGTGCACGAACTCCATAGCACGGCGAGGATCGTGAAATACTTTGGGTAGATTTTTAACTTGAAATTTTGCCCGGGCAGCGCCATTAGGCTACTCTTTTTCGATTTCCAACTGCCAAGGGATTTTTTACATGCGCAACAATACACATGGGCGTCCGATCCCAGAGACCAGGGGAAATTTTGTTACTAGAAGTCCACGTGAAAAAATCCCGGTCCACACGGGGGCTTCAACCCGAGACCTCCAGCACTCGAGGCGGACATACCTCGAGACCACGTAGCCCCAAGTTCTTGGTGGGGTAATCATTCCTGTTCTTGTCGTTCTCTCTTCCTATAAAGTGGTAATTGTTTGGTACTCATTTAGTGATACTAAGTCACAGCTGCCATCTGTTCAGAAAAGATGAAAACCTTTCTGATTGTCAACTGGTTAGGCAGGCAAGTTCACTAACCACTACAGTGCATCTAGTGTTTTGCTTTTAAAATATAGGGGTGGCAGAACTGAGGTGTTAGTGCCTACTTCAGGCTCAGTCAGATATTTGATTTGTTTCTCTGCATGGGGCCTCGAGTTTTTGCAAGAGCCAAACATCATGCCCCTGAGAGAGAGAGAGATGGTGGGGATCCCCCACGAGCAAGCTGCTCATGGTAAAGATTCTATGGCAGCTGGAATTGCAAAGTCACTGTCCTGGCAAACTGTTAGTGGGGATAAGTAACCCATGGAAAGATAAGAGTTGGTGACCTTGGAATGGAGTCTTTTGACTCCAGGAACTAGAGTAGGCCAACCTTGTACAAATGCATGCTGACATCGAATATACTGAGGCAGAGAGGTGCATAATTAGATTGCGCACTTCCCTCAAAATAGGTACACAGAAGCTGCTCTACAAACATGTTTTATTTGACCCTATTCTGTTTCAGACCTATCAAGTGGAGGAATAAGTACTGTGCCTTTGTGTGTTTTTATTTTCTTGTTTTCAGTTTGAGTTCTCTGGTAGTTGATTAGCACATGCTGTTTGTTAGGCTAAGAATTGTTGAAGTTGTTTGGCAATTAACATTCTAATGTGGATAATGAAATCAATGACATTTAGTATGGCTTCTGATCTCCTGTGTTCTTTTACAATTTGCAAATTTAATCTCAAATACTAAGATAGTTCTTATGTTAATGTTTTTTTGTAAAGTTGTATTTCTTCAACTATGACAGTTGGAGCTATGATAAAACAATGATATAGCATATTGATATCATCTTAACTACCAGGTGTTTTAACATTTCCACAGTTAACACCACACATATATATGTTCACAGTTGCGTTAAACCTGAATTTTGTTTCAATTTACCTGGGTTTTTTTCTTCTTCATAATTTGACATTTTTATAAATCTACCATTTGTCTTGTTTGTAGATTTTGAGGCTTATCTCATTTTTGTTTTTGTCTTTTGGTGTTTATGACAGTTTAGTGTGATCTATTGTATTATCTGATTTTTAATTTTTCTTAGCTGTACCTTACAGTGTAGGCTTAGTAATTTTACATAGATTATAGTGAATAGGAGTTAACATATTCTGAAATCTTTAACTTATTACAGAAGTAGAAATATCTGTGCATATATAATTGGTAAACGTTATAATTACAATTTAAAAATTTTTAAAATGACATTTTCAATTTAGCACATTTGTTTTATGAGGAGCGGCTGGCCGAGTGGCTAGATCGCCGGACTCTTCTTTGGGAGACCTGGGTTCGATCCCTCGGTAAGGTGTGGGATTTTTTTCTGTCGGGGACAAAAAGATAATCCTAACCTGCACAGTTCGTGGCGACTGCACTAGCCAGGCGGCCTTAATTTCTCAGGCTCAAAGACCCCTCTGCCATACACCGCAAGGTACAATATTGGCAGTAAATTAGTTTTGACATTTGTTTTATACCAGGCTATAGCAGTACATTACCTTCATTGACTGCACAGGACAAACAGTTGAACTCATATCTGAAATTAGTGCAGCATTAAACTTGGTAGATGGGACTGGGATATCCACTTGGCCACATATGTGGAACTATCACAGTATGACACAATCGGTATATTGGACTTGGATTCATTGTAGAGTTAGGTCGTCATTTAGGTCATGTACGTATGCAGAAATTAGGGTTCAACCGACACATTGCAAGTACGTCAATAGGCAGTGGACAAGTATATTAGTTCAGAGAATGGCTGTGTAATAGAGGCTGTTAATTTTATAGAATTGTGTAGACTTCTGGGGCGGAATTATATTGTTAGTATTGATAAAATTGTGGAGGGTGTTGATTTGATGGAAACATTAAGTAAAGTTGACTGACTGGTACAGTGGGATCTTGACACAGTAGGTCTTTTGGTGACTTAAAGACTGGCTATAAACACACGTTATAAGTTGAACCCTCACTTATCGTAACATCACATTTCATAGATTGCCTTTCTGACTGGCATGGGCAATCATACTTCTCCATATCTTGTGATCTCAGTTTGAATCAGTTCATGTGCTGACATCCTTCCTTGCCATGTTTACACGCTGTCATTTCTTCCTCTGTTTCTTTTCATAAATCTTTCCAGTTGTCACATTTTGCATGTTTTGTTTGTTTATTCCCTGCAGGAGTGAAGCTGACAATTTCCTCTTTGATAGATGGCAAGAACATCAACCAGGGAGGTCACAAGGTGAGATACGCTTGCTTACAGTGACAGGAGAATTGAGTGAGAGAGAGACCTTGATTATGGCATGAGAGGGGGAGGGGGGGAATAGATTTTTCTCTAAAAATTGTTTGCATATCCTTTACAGGACATTGCTGTCAACATCAACATCTTTCAGCTGATTGTTGATTTCTTGGCAAGATTACGCTCAGTAGTTTGCCATTGCTTTCCAAGCGGCCGGTTCACATACCCCGTAAGTTACCGACGCGATTCAAACCACTGCTGATTCTCAGTTGTCACGTTACTTACGAGAGTATACAAGATTACGGAGAAAAGTTAACCTCTAGGCCAGGAAGCCGGCCAGATTTTTCTCTACTTATGTAAAACTGAATACACAAGCTTCAATTTTTAATAGGGCACTTCAATAGCTGTCAGTATTTTTTTTTTAAATACAAATAATCAGATACGTTACCATAAGTGGCAAACAGCACCAAGGTTTATTCCATTGAATAATGCATTAAAAAGGACCAGCTCATGCACATTTTCAAGAAGAAACATGTTGGGTATAGACAACCGCAGCTCTAACTAGTCTTCAGGCTGAAAACGTGTGTGTGTGTGCGTGAAATGGTAATAATTTAGTATGTTAAACCAGTTGTTTCATGTGAGGTAGTCTGCTCCTTTTCCTACTTTTATGTCATTTCCAATGTATAGACAAGCAGGATATGTCCTGACAATTTCATAGCTGAACTATCTACCCTACCCTTTCTATCACTATTAATTGTCTTTCAGTATTTAATTTTCTTTGAATTTGCCTATAAAATGTGACTTTTCTCACGCTGTTAATGATCATAGTTCTAAAATACGTGTCAATTTAGCAAAATTGAGAAATTGAAGCTTCAGGCAAGTCTGCTAATCAGGTAGCTTTGCTAGAACATGATCACAAGTGACAAATTTGACGTTGGGGCTAAAGCTGTCTTCAGCACACAAAGAAGAATACACAGCGACACGAAAAACTCTACATCAGAATATATATATATATATAGTTACTCATCTGTTTGCTGGTCTCCCTGGCCGAGGGGTTAGCAGCCTTTTCCGTAACCCCGAATACTCTCGTGGTTGACGTGAGCGCACAAGAATTGGAAGCGGTTCGAGTCGCACCAGTGACTTAATGAGAGTATGGAGCCGATCGCTCAGAAAGTCGTGGCGTGCTGATGAACGTAATCTAGCCTAGTAATTAACATACAGCTGAAAGATGCTGATGTTGACCGCAATATCCTAAAACAGGATGCAAATGCGGGGGGGGAAAAAATACTTTCATTGTTGAGGACTTGACACGTGTGTAGCTCAACGCCTCGTGTCTAAGGATCCATCTGTAGTGCCAAAATATAAATGTTCCAATGTCTTGTCATGTGATGAAACGGTGTATGATCTTTGGTTTGGTCTACTCTTTTCAGATTGGTCTTGGACTGGAGTTTGAAGCCTAAGTATGAGACAGTACAAGAGACAGTACAGAGTTTGGGAGCTGGTATTCAATTTAACCTGGCTAACTTCTACTGCGTGTAATGACCGCTACCCAGATTCATTGATACATGTGCATTGTTTATATGCACATTGTAGTCCTGTGTTCCTGATAGCTGAATGTAATTATATATTTAGTTGTCTCTAGGCATATTTACAATACAGCGTATGTTCATGTTAAACACTCCTAATCTCTTCTGTTTTTTTGTTTTTTTATTTAAATCATCACATTCAAGGCAGGTTTGAATTAATTATTCAAATTGACAACCTAAAAAAGTATTGTAGTTGAAATACTGGCTGACCTGTTATTTATATGACATGTTAAATAGTAGTCCCAGATCTGTGAGAATATTAACCTAGGTAGATCATCTCTTGATGGTCAGGTATTGTTGCTTTGATTTCCAAAGTTTGATTATGTATGCATCAGCTTATTTGTGTAAAGATCTGCATGTGTTTTGTCGATAAGACAGTGACCACCACACAGGGCAAGGAAGGTAAATTTTGAATCCAAGCCGAGTAGTTTTTGTATGAAAGACAATAAACGGTGAATTTCTTTACAGGGTCTTTGTGGGTTTGGTTTTTTTGTTGTGCATTTGATTAAGCTAGACATGACAGGTACTGGGTTTATATAGAGGTGACATGGAACAGGATATATATAGGGGTAAGAAAGCAACCAATGTTGAGCATATGGGATAGTATGAGTAGAACGATTCAATTGTCTACTGTGGGTGATTACAGATGTGGAAGTGACCAGATGACATGCGGAATAATAATTTTTTAACTGTAGATGAAGCCAGAGAGCTTGAGATATGCTACTGTTCATACAACCTTATGTGTGTGAATCATCCACGCTGAAAGTGTAGAAAGACATTTGAGACCATGAAGTTTTAAGCAGAATGCTAAGTCTTGTGGATGGCAAAGAAGGCAAATATCCATGTACTACTTCTTTCTCTTTATCCCTCAGTGGAGCATGGGCCCTCAACCAGCAAGCCGCCCTATCCTTAGTTATCCTGTGCCGCTCTTCCATATTTCCACATCCTCCCCATATTTGACAAGTACATTCTGGGCAAAATCCTTTCTTCACCTCCTCCTTAATTCAGACATAAAATTTAAGTTGTCATTCTGAAAATTGTCGTGGTTGAAAGGGAGAAAATACCTCTGATTCGAACTCTGACCTGCCCAGTTCGCGCCGACTGCACTAGCCAGGCAGCCTTAATTCCTCAGGCTCAAGACACTGGCCATACTCCGCAAGGTACTATCTCATCTCATCTCATCATGTTCCTCTTATACCTTGCGGTGTCAAGGTACTATATAGGCAATAAATGACAGTTTTGACCAACAGACCTGGTGGCATGGTAGCGCGGCTGCCTGCGTGGCAGTGGTTCAGGTGTTTTAAAAACATTTCTTTCCCCCGCGCCCCACCTGTGCTTTTTTAAAAAATGTAATGAGAACACAGGCACGGGAAAATATGACGACTGGAAAGATCAGCGAGTGGAAGAGTCGAACCGAGAGAAATGTTTGATGGTCTAAGACGATGGCACGTATACATGAATAGATGCCGAGCATAAAAGGCAGATCTGTGGAGAGGTATGGTTGAATGTCTACGGCATTTTGTAATATAGTATTTTTTTCCCCCCGCATATCCTATTATAGAACATTGTTAACACCAGCACTTTACCGCTGTTGTTAATTTTTTGGCTAGATTACGCTCAGTAGTTTGCCATTGCTTTCTGAGCGGCCGGCTCACATATCCCGTAAGTCAATCCGCATTGGGGTAGTTTCGAATTTTCGAAAGACTGGCCACATATTCCCCGCGCATTCAGGCCTACAAAGCTTTTGATTGGATTGATTTAGCAACCAACATCACGGCATTCCCATTAGCGCTCCGTCCCCATCCTCAGCAGCCAGCGAAGAGTTCCAACACCAATAGTACCGGTAGGAATCTGATTATATGTCCGTCTCACCTTTCCTCTGAGCGTCGGCCAGATCCCCTCGTCACTCCACGCTCTTTCTTGCCAGACCATGGTAATCCATTTGCTCCTCCGAGGTGTACACGTGCTCCCACAAGGCTGCAACCAAGTCTGCCTTGTCATGCATCAATCTGTCCGCCTGTTCATTCCCCAGCACACCGGCATGCCCCGGAGAAAAGATCCAGGTGATGCTTGCCACCAGTGACCTCCGAAGCGAAGCAAGCCACTCTGCCCGAAGCTTGCCTGTCCTCACCTTCCTCAGCATGCTTTCTGAGTCAGTTACAACCATGATGTGTATGTGTATCGTATTCTCGATCCAGTGGAAAGCTGCACTGACCGCCTCCACCTCCATTCTTAAGCTAGATGTTGTGGTATCATATGCCAGGCTCTCCTGCAATAAACGTCGACCATTAGCTTTTGCTAAGAACCCCCCAGGCACTTCTACCTCTCAACGCCGACCCATCTGTGTAGATAATCACATCACCCCAGCGAGCATTATCCTGAATTAGTTGCTGGATTTTCACTTCCATGGCCCCTGCTGGCCACTCCCTGCACTCCCGGTTCAATGTGATTATAACTCTGCACAAGTCTGACTGCTCCGCTGGCACTCTGACCCATTCCTCTCCTCGCCTAATGTTCTCCAAGGGGCACACCTGTCTGATCGTATCCTCCGCCTGAGCCATCCATGATTTCCTTATCAGTCGCTGACCCTTAACGGCGTCCAGTGCCTCATGCAACTGGTGATCTGTGTCTGCAGCTACTCTGAGGTATGCCTTCGCCTGCATCACCTTGAGCCTACCTGCAACAGACGGCAAACCAAGGATGTAACGCAAACACACAACTGGGGTGTCTCTGGTGCATCCCAGAATGACTCGCATCAATTTGTTCTGTATGCGCTCTAATTTCACCAGCTGACTCTTTGAGACAGTGAGCAGTCCTAGTCCATAATCAGTCACTGAGAGGATCAAGTGCTGGTATAGTGTGAAAAGCATTCTCTGCTCTGTGTCCATTGCAGCCATAGTTTTAAGTGCATTGAGTCCCTTTTGAGACCTTGTCACAACCGTCTCCACATGGTCCTTGAAGGACGGGCTCCTGTCAAATGTGATTCCCAGATACTTCAGTTTGTTCTCTCTGTTGACGCTTCTACCATCTATCGCGTGGCTTGGGACATCAGTTCTCACAATCCTGTTGTCCAGAGAGCACCACAAAACAGCCGCCTTTTCCGGGTGGATGACAGCACTCATTTCTGTGCACCAGTCAATCACTTTGTCTGCTGTAGCTCCTGAGCTGTTTGCTCCATATCTCTCCCCTGCCTATATGCAAGAATCTCATCTCATCTCATCATGTTTCTCTTGTACCTTGCAGTGTTCGAGGTGAAGTATAAACGTGAGAGTGCCCGATTATGGGCTTCATATCGATATTCCCATGGGACTCTGCTATTTCCTCCATCCAACGTTTACGTGGTTGGCCTCTTCCTCTGTTTCCATCTGGTCTGTACATCATTGCTTGTTGTGGTATACTGTTGACTGGTAATCTACTTGCGTGGCCAAACCATTTGACTTGCTGCTTTCTAATAAAATCTAGTACTGCTTTAATCCCCACTTTAGTCCTGATTTCTTCATTTCTGATCTTATCTCTTCTTGATACTTTGAATATTCTTCTCAGGAATCTCATTTCTGTTGTGATTTTTCTTTTCTCTTTTTCTGTCATTGTCCAGGTTTGGCATTGACAGCATAGAGTTGGTAGGAAGATTGTGTTGTAAAGTGCTTTGTTAGTAGTTATTGATACATGTTTGTTCTTTAGTATTGGTGTCATTTGTCTAATGAGTTGGTTTGCCTTATTGCACCTATTTTCGATCTCGTCTTCTGATATGCTATTTGATGATGATATACTTCCTAAGTACTTGAAACTCTTTACTTGCTTCAAGGGATGTTCGTTTAGGTGAATTGTTGTTTGTTCTTCTTTAGTTATAGTCATTACCTCTGTTTTGCTTGTGCTAATTTTCATGTTATGTTCCCTACACATTTTGTTTAGGCTATTCATGTGGTCTTGTAATTTAGCTTCTGATTTTGCTGTTAGTGCTTGGTCGTCCGCAAACAGGAGTTCTCTAATGGTTAGATTTGCAGATAGTTCTTCTTCTGTGTTCTCGTCATGCGGTATTCTTGCTGTCTCTGTTTGGCTGGTTTCTTTACATATGTTGTCTATATATGTCATGAACAAGAAGGGGGACATGACACAACCTTGTCGAACTCCAGATCTTATGGTGAAGGGTTCTGAGTGTCCTCCAGTTGCTCTCACTACGCATTCACTGTTGTTGTATAACCTTCAACATAGGTTGGTTAGATGTGTACTAACTCCATATTGTTTAAGGATTTCCCACAACTTGTTTCTATCTACTCTATCGAATGCCTTTTCTTGGTCGACAAAGGCTAAGTAGAGTGTTTAATTGAATTTGATTGATTTTGTCTAAGAGCAAAAATGGCATCTGTGCATCCTTTGTTTTTCCTAAATCCAAATTTTGTTTCGCTTAGCTGGGGTTCTAAAGTAGTTCGTAATCTTTTTTCAAGAATTTTGCAAAATATTTTCCCAGTATGAGTTAACAGTGAAATGCCTTGTGTGCAGTCTCTTTTGCTGCCTTTGTCCAAATTGGGATAATTATGGTGTTTCCCCAGTCTCGTGGTGTCTGTTGTTCTACCCAAACATAGTTGAATAGTCTATGTAGCCAAGCTGTTCCTACTTCTCTTGCTGCTTTAATTAGTTCATATGGTATTTCATCCTGTCCCGGTGATTTGTTCAATGGGGCTGATCTGATGGCTTCTATAATTTCTTCTTTTAGTATATGTATTCGGCGACATCTGTGTAGATCTCTTGAATTTCTGTGACATCTGATGAGATGTTGAGAAGTTGTTCGAAATACTGCTTCCATCTTATTAGGATTTGTTTTTGTTCACTTATTGGTTCTCCATATTCGCTGTTAATTATTTCAGTTGGGTCAAAGGGTTCTCCTCTGGTTCGCATTGCACTTACCTTTTTGTAGAAGTTTTTAGTTGACTCATTGTAGTTTTTATTTAGGGTTTCTCCATACTCTTCCCAGTCTTTTTGTTTTTTCCTCTTTACTATTCTACTCGCATGTCTTCTCGCTATTCTATATTCTATGTAATCACATTTCTGTTTGCTCTTCAACCACTTTTTATATTTTTCCTTTTTGTCTTTTACCGCTTTCTTTTCTTCTTCATTCCACCAACTTGTTATTTTCTTTATCCGTGTTTTGCGTTTTTTCGTGGTTCCACATGTTATTTTTGCAGTTTTTAAAATGCTTGATTTGAACATCTCCCATTCTTCTTCCATTGTTTTTCTTTTCTGTAGAGGTAGTTTTACAAAGAGTTCAGTTAGTTCTTTCTCACAATTTTCCCTTACTGCCTCGTCTTTAAGGTTTTTTAAGTTGACTGATTCGCATGGCGTGTATTTTCCTGCTCTTTGTTTTCTTCTTCTAATGGTTCTTATTGTGGCAACGACTGCTTTATGATCTGTGTTTATACTGAAATTAGGCACTGCCCTTGCATCTAATATATTTCTCTTTCTGTTATTTCTTGTTAATATAAAATCAATGTGGCTTTTAGTATCTAGATCGTTCCATTTATACCAGGTGTATACTTGTGAATCCTTATGTTTATAGATTGTGTTTGTTATATAGAGGTCGTGTTGGCGGCAAAGCTCTATCAGTCTACTTCCGTTATCGTTCTTTTCATTATGCTGATCTCCAAATGCTCCCAGATGTTTTTCTATGCCCACTCTGTTATGTCCTAGTCTTGCATTGAAGTCTCCCATAACTATGATGTTGTCCTGCTTATCTATTTTATTTAGAACGTCATGTATGTCTATATATATTTGTACATATGTTGTAATTGTTTGTTCTTTTATTCTCACTGTTATGATTCTTTCTGATATATATTTTATTTCTAATATTCCTCTTGCTAGCCGTGGTCCGATGACTATTCCCACACCGTGTCTTGCCCTTTCTTGCTGTTCTACTCCAGAGTAAACAAACGTGTAACTGCGGTGGAGCTGCTTGCATCCTTTCCCCTTTGTTCTGGTGTCCGCTGTTCCCATCAGTCCAATTTTCCTCCCTTCCTCAAGAATATCATTTGCAAATGTTAGTATCCTTCTAGGTTTGCAATCTTGCTCGTATACACGTTAAAGAGCACTGGTGAGATTGCAGATCCCTGTGGCAGTCCCGGGGTTAAAATATGTGGCTCTGAGGTCCATGCACCCAGACGGAGAGCAACACGACGAGAGTGCAGGACGGCTGCTATCCAGTTCACCAACCAGGGATTGACCCCCTTCTCCATCAGTGCGGTCATCAACATATCATAGCTAACTCTATTGTATGCATCCTCGAGATCAAGCGCTGCCGCCATCGCTTCCTGTCTACTCTGGAACCCCTCCTAAACATCAAAGGCAAAAGTGGCTGCATTAGACCAGGTATCTTTTCCTGGCCTGCAGCTCCCCAGGCCTCTTAAAAGAAGCTTCCCCCTTTCCAAAAACTTGCAGCTTAACAGTGACTCTAGAACCTTCACAAATGTGATGATTCTAAAGCCGCTAAGCTTTGAATGATCCTTGAATGGTTTTGGGAGAGGGATGAGATAGCTGTGCACCCAATCCTGCGGTACTGATGCTGTCCAAATGCTCTGGTTAAAGCAGTCGGTCATCTCCTTCAGGTCTGCATCGCCCAAAGCCTTCATGTGGCCATACCTAACCCCATCGGGCCCTGGTGCCATGTCTTTTGCCTTTTTGAAAATATGTTCAACATCTTCAACCCGTATGTCTTCATAATGAATATTTTTCATAGTGCCAGATAATTCCTCTCTAACTGCATCCCTGGTGTCCGCATCATTATGATTGGTCTGCTCTAAAAATCTCTGGAGAAACACCTCCCTTTCCTCTTTGTATGTTGTCACACGCACACCATCATCTCTATAAATTGTTCCCACTGACATAGGCCGATCTTTTCTTTGCACATGTCTGTGCAGGTTCCAGAATTTTCGTAGTGTTTTATCACCTCCAATCTCCTTCATGAAACATTCCTATTTTACGTTTTTGGCCTCTGCAGCACAGCGCTTGAAGACCTCCACCTTGTCTTTCTTGACATTTTCCGCTGTGTCCACTTCCTCTCGTGAGCTTAGGGGTGTTTGTCGCACTTTCCTTAGCTGCTTCACTGCAGCTCTCTTTGCTTTCCAAGCCTGGTCTACTTCTGGGGTCCACCATGGGGGATACAAAAAAGGAGTTCAGTCCTGTTGCAAACCCCTCTGCCTGAGGCGTCCAAGAAGGCTATTGGTCCACTCATACCGGAAGGTCTTGCGTGCTCGCCCAGCCTTAACTTTCCTCGATTTAGAGATCAGGACTGAGCATGGCATGTGATCACTCCTATGGTCGTCATTCAACAGTCTACTTTACATCAAGGACTGATGACTGGGAGACAAATGCCAAGTCAATAGCTGTGTCTGCATCGCCAGGCCTCATTGCCATTCTAGTCGGCCTACCATCATTTATGCAGACCACACCAAAGTCCACCATGGCATCCGCAAGGGCAATTCCCTGTCGATTTTCTCAACTACTGTCCCAATCTCTGCTCCTCGCATTGAAGTCTCCACATAGAGTAGCCTATCACCTGGTAATTCCTCCAATTCCTTAAGCCAGTCCCAGTGTTCCTTTCTGACAAAACAGTCCACTGTAGCATATACATTTATGATGTTCCAACTTAAGCCACCAATCTCCATTTGTATACCCTGGACCTCTCTTGCACTGTGATTCCACTGGCTCAAGTCAAGTACCACATGCTTCATGCTTCCTTCACCAGCAGACCTTGCCCATGTCTCTTCTGCTCAGTAGGGTTTATATAACTGGCGTACCCAGGGCAATGGTATTTGTCTGTATTTAGTTCCTGGAGCATGAGGACATCAAAATCATATTTTAGCCTCTCCAATACAGGACCTCTCTGCCTGGCACAACGACAATTCCAGTATCCCGTTCTTACATGGTTGAAACCTAGTCTCTCCACTTTTCGTCTTGTTCTCCTGGCGCCTGCCCTCCTATTTCTATGCTTTCTTCTCACACCATTTCCTCTTCTTCTCCTCACTCTCTCTTCGCTAGCCTTTGAAAGATGTGTCAAGCGCAGAGCACGTGCTCCTTAGCTCCGGCGACGATTCCCGTGTTGAATTAAATCCATAAGCAAAGTTTGGATATTGCAGGAAATAACCGGTCGCCCTAGCATTGCCTGCTTGCTAGGGAAGAGGCAGGGGACGTCCCGCAGGACATACGCCTGGTGCCGCCCCGCACGCCTGCCAGACATCCAACCTTCACGACCAGTTTACCCATGGCCATCCAGTTCCTCAGCACGCTGGTCCACCTTGAACTTGGGAGTTTATACTTGTTTTCCGTCTCCTAGATGGACTGCTGTAGGTTCCACCTACCCGGGGGAGGTGTTAGAGCACCCCTGACTCGCTTGGCAGGCACGTCTCCGAAGCATATGAGGTATTTTCTAAGGAACTCAGATCCCACCCTGAGATTCTGCCTCGCCCTCTGTGCCCACCGCCAGTTGGTCCGCGGCTGCTTATTGGATATTCGCAGCTAACCTCTATATCTAGAGGCCGTTCCACGATCCGCCACCTGTGGACGCGCTGGGTTGGGGATGGTCGCCCCAGCTTTACCCAGCACAAAGCTGTGATGGTCCTAACACTTAACATACCCACAACAGGTCCTTGCTGCAGGGCTAGTTTAGGCAAGCGTAGTACTGTAAACACACTCCGCCTCGCCACCGTTATATTCACAATGGAATGGCTACAGTCGCTTCAGAGGTCACAGATTGTGATAATTGTATGGCGTTTTTGCCCTCGTCATACGGAAGTGCGGGGGAATGCACTTCTTGGTGGTAGATTACCCATGGACAATGAAGAGGTGGTTATGCGCCTGTAGGACCAGGTGGAGAAGGCGGGGGATCGGCAGGGGTTCTGGAAAAATCTCAAAATTGAGAGCGAAGACCAGAACTTTCAATTAGATAGCGGTGGGAACAATTAGCAGTATGACTCTTTGCTGGCTGTTGAACGCGGGGACGGAGCGCATATGGGAATGTCCTGATGGCAGTGATGTTGTTTCTTAGCTCAACTCAACTATATTCACACTGCTTTTCTGTCATCTCTTTCAAATCACCCGTCCCTCCTATCTTGCATAGTATTTTTCACCATTTCAAAGTTCTGTGAAGTGTGTCAAGTTCACACGAATGTCAGTCACATCATTACATAATGTGTGGGTATAAACACACAGAAATAACAAACCAGCAAGCCATGTAAGAATATAGGTTAATTTATTCAACAACATACACTGAACTACATGCTCAGAAATATGTCTCTGCACATTTCTGCTATCTACGCCTTCTCTAATATAATGTGGTATATAAAGGCATGACCGACTGTGTGACAGATATTTGCTGACAATGCGCTCTCTCCCTCAGACAATAACCACCTTGAAATGAATATCCTGTGGGTAAAACCGTGGTCAGCTGCTATTTGTGGCTGACTCAGTCACAGGATTGTTAATCTGAGCCAGGGTTGGACCCTAATATAAATTCTCTTTGAGGTTGAACGGGATAGGGGTAATGGTATAAGCGACATTGAAAAGGGGACTTAATGGACCGTAACTGTAGCAGAATTTAGAGAATATGTACACGGTTGCTTCCCTTCG
Organism: Cepaea hortensis; assembly: GCA_963921405.1. Classification (NCBI taxonomy): domain Eukaryota; kingdom Metazoa; phylum Mollusca; class Gastropoda; order Stylommatophora; family Helicidae; genus Cepaea; species Cepaea hortensis. Next base: position 32,840,479 of record OY992876.1, on the reverse strand, counting down.
ATGCAATAGTCATACAGCAATCATACTATTATATAAATAAATAAATATACATACATTGTAAACTACTAAAGCAGGCTTATTTCTTTTTGGGTGATTTGCAGATTTTCTATTTACATAACGCAGTTTGTAATTAAGGTCAGTAGGTCATTATCAACCAGTCACTTGTCATATGCAGGACTTATCTCAGTAACAATCTTTACAAGCTTCTGTCTATCATAAGCCAGAAGTTCCGCCTCTTCTATTTCCTTCTTGGGACAACAATACCTTTTAATTAATATCTGAAGTGTGGCTGACTCGGTCACGGGATTATTAATCTGAGCCCGGATACGGACCCTAATATAACTTCTCTTCTGAAGTTAAAATGGGTGGTGGTAGTGTTAGAATGGTCTCTGTTGCTGCCATGTGTAAATAATTTACCACATTTTGAATCCATGTACGCTGTGTTTGTCCACTTCTCCGCCTCCGCTTCTATGGTATACAAGAGCCACTACCTCCTATGGACACGATAAGAGCGCTCGCTCATAAACTTCCTGTGTGCTGATGCCGAGGTAGTGTCAATTGGACTAATATATTGACTTCTCATCCTTGACTAGGGGGACGTTAATGACAAGTACCTCAGAAGTCGGAGTGGGTTCAAATGATGGCGAGGGACACTGGTAATAGGGACATCTAATCCATACCCAAAAATCAGCCTAGTGCACTAGAAGTGGCAGCACGTATATGGACTACTCTTTAGTTAAAGCGAGCGAACGCAAAAAAAATTCGGACGCTGCAAGGCAAACAGGAACAAAGATTATAAAGAAAACTACACACATCAGCAATAAGGAATAGCCATGTTTCTACAAAACGTCATTAAATAAATGGTATAAATCTGTTGCCACACATTATATATACATCTGACAAGGCGTTATCTACAGAAGACGCACTATCTGTCTTCTTTAACGAGGCTATCATTTAACAGCTACAAGACAATAATAACAGCAGAAAGAAAAAAAAAGAAAACTATCGCGTACATTATAAAAAAAATAAGACAACAAAACTGGGGTATCCCCGCTAAGACTCCAGTTCAACCCCTACTGGGACGCTATCGAATATATCAGCGAAGATAATAAATGATAACCAAAATGAGAGATTCGAGTCTCTAAACTGAGCGCAACTACAATCAATCATGGACACTTTTTTCTTGTTTAGACTATACTGTATTATTGTCGTTTTTGTTCCTCTGGGTATCTTATCGCTTCATAACCGTTGGTTAAATTCTTTGTGTGCCGCGCACTGAAAACGGAGGTGCCGGTGAGCTATTTCATCTTCTTTGTTCCCCTGACTAGTTTTCGGCCAATGAAGTTGTAATAGTTTTCTGTAATACTGATATTCTTCTATGACTCACCGGTCAACATGTCCAATTTGTAAACCCAACTTGTGCGAGGTTTACTTCCTCTCTCCTATTGGATAGAGGAAGACAGCGAGAGAATATTATTGACAACTTTTCACCATCCGACATAGAAGGTTCAAAGTCAGACGCAGACGATTTATTCACAGATCATTTGCGGTTATTGCAGATTAGCATGGTCGAGTGAATAAGAACGCGTGTTCTTAAACATCCGGTGTACTGATGCCGAGGTAAGGGGTTCAACCCCTACACCGCACAGCTGGACTAAAATGTAGTTCTTGACTTGGGGACGTAAATTACAAGTACCTCTGAAGTATGAGTGGGTTCGCCTGATGGCGAGGGACACTGTTAATAGGGAAAGCTAATCCACACGCAAAATTCAGTCCAGAAGTAGTGTTTATGGACTACGTTTGAGTTCAAAGCGAGCGAGCGCAAAAAGAAAAACAATTTGCGGTGATTTTCAGAACGGCGGCAGTTTAGAAAGCAATGGCAAACTACTGATAGTAAAATTTCCAAGAAAATCACAAACCGCCAATACTGGGGCTGAATGCAACATCCTGTACAGGACAAGGAAACTTAACTTTTTTTATATCATCTATTTGTGAGCTGAGTAAAAATATGTGCGTTAATGGCTAAAAATATGTGCGCAGCTTAGAGGAGACATTGATAACTACTCATATATTGCATATCCATCCTAATCTGACCAGTCCTCTTTACATTGTTGTATTTACTGTAGATTCAACGGCATATGAAACTTAATATTTTGGTAACATGCCACGAAGTGTATGAGTCGGCCATTCAAAAAGCAATGGCAAACAAAAGAACATAAAATTGCACAAAAATCATACATAAACAATAACTGCTGGAGCTGACTGCGACGTACTGTAAGGAACATGCAGCTAACATGTATTAGTTATTTCCCTGCTTTCACACAGGGTGTTCTGTCAATTCTGTTGTTTTTTTTTCCGCATATTCTTTTACAGGACATTACCGTCAACACCAGCATTTTCAGCTGCTGTTGATGTCTTGGCAAGTTTTACGTTCAGTAGTACGTCATTGCTTTCTGAACGACTGGCTCACATACCCCTGTAAGTAACCAGCGCGACGCGATCCGCTGCCGAATTTCGCGCAGCTGTGTTTCTTACATGAGTATACGGGATTACGAACAAGGTCCTTAAATCCTTCGCCAGGGAGACTGGCCTCTTTCATATAGTTATGTATAATGTTCTACTTTCATATAGTTATGTATAATGTTCTACTTTCACTAGCCTCTTATTTTGACCGTCAGATTTATTCGCAACATTCGTCTTAGAAACGACATCAGCGGTGCCTCCAAAATCTCCATACTTTGCTCGTCCACATTGAGAGCAGGCTGGATATAATATTTCACTACTCTCTTTCTGACATTCAATGAAATTGATTTATGAAAAGCGAGTATAACTTATTAATATTGGTCGGTTGTTGGGAACTCGAAATAACACCAACAAATTAAAACACATCACGGCAAACGTATTTCTCATCATCATCAACGACAACCACACTCAGCCACCACCATCCCTTCATATGTGTAGTCGTACTTGATGTCGCCGTTGTCGTCCCAGTACAGGATAGAGATGGGGTCCAACTTGGTGGGCACGCAACAGGCGCGACTGGCCTGGTCAGGGTAACTCGTGTGTACCAGCGTCTGTATGATGGCGTGCTTGGTGGGAGTCAGGTACTCGTTTATGGGAGTGTAGCATTTCCCCACACATTCAAAAGCCTGCAAAAGAAGTAAGTTAGTAAATTACTTCTGATTTTACTTATACAGTAAATCTTTTCGATATTTTTTCCCTCTTCTACTACTACTACTACTACTACTACTGCTACTAATGCTGCTGCTGTTGGTGTTACTACTGTAACGCCAAGAAGAATAGAGTTGTCCATCCTAGTCCCTGCATGCACTTAGAAAGAGAGATGCACACAAAAGTAAGATATTAAACAAAACAAAAAAAAACTGGTTAAGGTAATTAAGAATGAAAAATGGGCAGAGGTATGTCGCAGAGTAAGCACAGACAAGTCATTGAAATTGTTCTGGCGACTACATAAAAGCATGAGTGAGGTAGTCAAGAATAAGAGAATTTCTGACTTCCAAGGTGCTGACCTCATCTGGCAGAGGACTGACGAGGACAAGGGCAAAGCCCTCTTCGAATGCTATCTAGAGCAGAGCAACCAGACAGACATGAGAGGCCGAAATCTTGCCAAGGAGGTCACCTCAGACAGGTGCAAGGTGTGAAGACACAGTGAAAGTGAAAGAAATCAAAGCTGTGCTTCGACGATCAAAAATCAACGCTCCAGGGCTAGATGGCATAAGATACGACGACATCAGTAGGTGTACCGACAACGAGCTAGAGAAACTAGCAGATATGTACAACAACAGTATAGGGAGTGCTAGCATCAAGGAGGAGTGGTTACACAGCTATCTGATTCCCTTGCCTAAGCCTGGCAAAGAACACACAAAAATTCAGGGATATCGAGTAATAACCATGCAGAATACAATTGGCAAGCTGCTGGAGAAGTTAATTGCCAGAAAAATATCAAGCCAGCTAGAGAGGCAAGGTGTTTTCCCACCAACCCTGGGAGGGTACCGTCCAAAAAGAGAAACCCAGATCAATGCAGCAGTTTTTGCCCATGATGTATATGAAAGTTTCCACTCAGGCATTGAAATCTTTGCTGCAGAGATTGATCTTGAGGACGCGTACAACAGTGTACCATTGGATTTTTTAATGCTTCAGCTTCTTGAACTCAAGATAAGCCCTTTCCTTCTTAGTTGGATCGCTGCAGCCCTTTTCCAACGGAAAGTAGTTTTTAGATGTGGCAGTTGGACTTCGGAACCAACAACAATATATCCTGGCCTACCACATGAATCACCATTATCTCCGGTGCTATTCAACGCCTACACTGTGAGAATCACCAGCGAGCAGATCACTGGACAGGGGAGGACATTGTCATATACCGACGATGTTTTAGTGTATCGTCAGGGTAAGGATAGAGATCAGGTTGCTGTGGAACTGCAAACCGAACTCAATCGCATAAGCACTTGGTGTGTTGAAACTGGGGCAATGGTCAACAAAGGCAACAGTGACATTGTTCCCTTTGAATAATCATATTGTCAACACTCCAACACCACCTGTAATTCCACAAGATATCAAAGACACAACCAATCATTATACATACAGTCGCAACCTGTTTGAACACTACCTCAGGACAGACTACATGTCCCCATAAACAAAATAAACAAACAACAACAACAACAACAACACCAAAGACAATAATAATGGTAAATTATCTCGAAAGACAACTAGCCAAAAAAACATTCCCATATGTATGGCACGTTACACCTTCTTTGGATAATGCCCATGTTAAACACTGCCTCAGTGAGTTATGTATTATTGATTATTTTGCATACGTTTTAATGCTTATTGTTCTTTTGTTGTCAAAGATTTGCTTCATAAGAGATGTTGAATGAAAGAATGTATGAGAGGAAATAGAGAAGAAGGGCAAAATGTCAGATGGGCCTTCGTGCCCAATTCTAAACCCTTTGAAAATAAAGATTTACGTTCGTTCGTTCGTAAATCTGTGTTCAGAGACTGTGGAAATGAATTACAGGGGATACCTTCTGATCGAAGCCTGGCTTATAAAGAGCACATAGTCCAGGTGATAACAAAGGCCAAGGGGGGGGGGGGGGGGGGTTGGCTGCTATGCGGGTGATGGCGGCAACAAACGGTGAGCAGCGCCATCTATGTCTTCTATACGAGGGGCTGGTCATGTCTGTTTTTGAGTATGCGATGGCAATCCTGACTCTCAGCCGTAAGCAGACAGAAAGGATGGAAAGGATACAGATCGAAGCTATGCGCATTATTCTTGGATGTACAAGAGATACATCGTGCAGGGCGATGCGCTACCTTCTTGATTTTCCAACCATTGAAGTCAGATTACAAATGTGCAGAGCACGTGCCTACCTTAGCGTTAACGCAAACACACAACATCCACTGCATAGTGAAATTATGAAGGTGAAGGGCAGCAGGTTAAAAAGAGGTAGGTCGTGGATGGGTCAAGCCGAAGACATTCTCCAACAGGTGTGTTCACTTGAGGGCTTAGAACCTGGCGAGGAGTGGGTACAAGTGCCAACATATTTCTGTACGTTATTTTTAGTTTGCATCCAACTAGACAGAAAATGCAGACAAGAAAATTCGGCTGCCGCGGAGGCGGAAGTACACGTTTTGATTTTCGAGAATTCGTTAAACGGTGATGCTGTCATTTACACAGATGGGTCGGTCGTCCGACATGCGAGAAGCTCACGGGCCTTTACGGCCCAGGCCGGAGGGAGAATTGTGAAGGAGGACTCTGGTGCTTTTGTTGTGACCACAAGTAGCCTGACTATGGAAGTCATGGCAGCAAGTAAAGCAATAATATGGCCCGAGACACAGACATTCATTAGGGTATGTTTCCTTAGCGACTCAATGAGCATGCTCAAGAGGATAGAGATGGGGTGGATCCGAAGAGAGTGGTTACTGTCTCTGGAGCGGTCTCGGCTGGCAAAGATTAGTTTCATC